>SDVV010001723.1:0-24796 GCA_016164225.1 Gammarus roeselii
AGCAATACACCGGACGCTGCTGGCCGCGGGGTTGGACACTGCATCAACGGGGCAAGGGAATAAATGAGGACGGACGACAGTGATGCAGCATCAGCAATTCACCGGAGGCTGCTGGCCGCGGGGCTGGACACTGCATCAAAGGGGCAAGGGAATAAATGAGGACGGACGACAGTGATGCAGCAACAGCAATACACCGGACGCTGCTGGCCGCGGGGTTGGACACTGCATCAACGGGGCAAGGGAATAAATGAAGACGGACGACAGTGATGCAACATCAGCAATACATCGGACGCTGCTGGCCGCGGGGCTGGACACAGCATCAACGGGGCAAGGGAATAAATGAAGACGGACGACAGTGATGCAGCAACAGCAATACACCGGACGCTGCTGGCCGCGGGGCTAGACACTGCATCAACGGGGCAAGGGAACATGGGCACCTATTGGATTTTACATCAGACGAACGGATCTTCGTTTGATGTGACATTGGCTCGTTCGATGGCACGCAACTGGACGTGGCAAGACAGATAAGGTTATTTGGACATTGAATTACAGAGGCTAACGCGGGATGGACTAAGGTGTCATTTGTCAACCTCGCATGAGGACATCTGAACATTGGATACCAGAGGCGAACTCTGACATAGGATTACGGAAGCGAACTCAGGGCATCATAGAACAACATGTTGGCTCGTTCTTAAAGGACATCAGCCTGTTGGTTACCAAGGCAAACGCTTGAGACCATATGATAACATTTGTTGATCCAAACGAGAGCACAATGTTAAACATTGAAAATACAGCCAGAACAATGAGCCGCGATACTATGACTGATATAAGTTCTTACTACTACTCGTGAGAACGATGATTAAAGAGGATTTGCCCAATGGTGCACCGTTGGACTCATCGTTATTAGGTCATTGCCTTGAGTACACAGTAGCGATCCCATGGAGACACAGCGGGCACTGGCGGTTGGTAGATAATAGGATCAGGGCAGGAGTCTTCTATAGCGTTTAAACTATTGTGTCTACCATAAAGCGCATAGGAGACTTGATATCTAATTGATGAAGACGCTAATAAGTAAAAAAAATCATCGGGCTCACACTTATAATTATATTGTAATTTAGAAATAAACTTGTACGTATAAAACTCGGAACATGTTCCGTTACAGCCTCTTTATCGTCAAAGTATTAACTCTGCAAGGCACGTATTGGACTTGTTCCATGAATGTGAGTCGTACAACAGGAGGTAACACCCCATGCTTGGTATACCATCCCTGCCACCGACCTCTGCTCGTCAGAGCCATCCCAGCCTCCGTCCCTGGCTCGCCAGAGTCATACCAGCCTCCGTTCTTCGCTGGCCAGAGTCATACCAGCCTCCGTCCCTTGCTCATCAGAGTCATACCAGCCTCCGTCCCTTGATCATCAGAGTCATACCAGCCTTCGTCCCTGACTCGCCAGAGTCATACCAGCCTCCATCTTTTGCTCGCCAGTGTCATACCAGCCTCCGTCTCCTGCTCGTCAGAGTCATACCAGCCTCCGTCCCTTACTCGATAGAGTCATACCAGCCTCCGTTACTGGTTCGCCAGAGTCATACCAGACTCCGTCCTTTGCTTGCCAGAGTCATACCAGCCTCCGTCCATGGCTCGCCAGAGTCATACCAGCCTCAGTCACCTGCTCGTCAGAGTTATACCAGCCTCCGTCTCTTACTCGCCAGAGTCATACGAGCCTCCGTCCTTTGCTCACCAGAGTCATACCGGACTCCGTCCCTTGCTCGCCAGAGTCATGCCAGCCTCCGTCTCCTGCTCGTCAGAGTCATACTAGCCTCCGTCCTCTGCTCGCGAGAGTTATACCAGCCTCCATTCATTGCTCGTCAGAGTCATACCAGCCTCCGTCCTCTGCACGCCAGAGTCATCCCAGCCTCCGTCCCTTGCTCGTCAGAGTCATACCAGCCTCTGTCATCGCTCGTCAGAGTCATACCAGCCTCCGTCCTCTGCTCGCCATAGTCATACTAGCCTCCGTACCCTGCTCGCCACAGTCATACCAGCCTCCGTCCCTTGCTCGCCAGAGTCATACCAGCCACCGTCCCTTGCTTGCTAGAGTCATACCAGCATCCGTCCCTTACTGGCCAGAGTCATACCAGCCTCCGTCCCTGGCTCGCCAGAGTCAAGCGAGCCCGGGACGCATACTTGAGTCTGTCAGTCCACTGTATCGGCTGCTGCCCTTGCCGTCAGTCTTGAATAATACAGCAGCCTCTGTCAGACTGATCAACAGCCGGGGCTATGGGAGAGCCAGCCGGAGCTGAGGGAAAGCCAGCCGGAGCTGTGGGAGAGCCAGCCGGATCTGTGGTAGAGCCAGCCAGAGCTCTGGAGAGCCAGCCGGGGAACCAATCGCATGAATAAACGACGATAAAATTTATAACTTCTTCCCCTTACAAACCCTATGATTTTGACCGTCAGGCCATCGAGAGAATAAAATATACCAATTCTTCATTCGCTCATCAATGCAGCGAAGAAGAGTCCGATGTATCAATATTTATTGATAACGAAATATAACGTCTCCAGGAGGAATAGTAATCGTTGGGTCTTCCCAATAAAACTAATTCATTGAGAGCAGCGTCGTTCATGTTCACATCAAAGATACATTGGGTTGGAATATACTGGTTATTCAGCAGATATTACAAGATACAATTGTGTATCCATGAACTAAAAAATATTTGCATGTTGATAGCGCTAGGAAGGAAGCTGGGAAGATCGACAAACAAGCATCGATTAAAATGCTCGGGTTGTAACCCACAGCAGCTTTTTCTTCGTGGAGTTGGAGTGCAAGGTAAAGACTCGGGCAGACCGAGCGGCGGAGATTTTCTTCCCTCCATCCCTCGTTCTGAGTGGTCCGGAGCTAACAATCAGCGGGCACTTCTTCCAAGGAATCTCTTGGAAAACCCGAAGCAATTGGTTGAAAATCCCACAAAAGTCAGGATAAGACGGACGAGCGGTCGGGCTGGCTGACAGTGCGGGACAACAATGGTGGGTGCGGTACCAGGGGGTACAGTGAGTAAAGCACTGCTTCGACGGACTATAGAAGAAATGACATGCTGTACCCTATCTTCCAATCAAAAATATAGTGCCCGATATTCCGACTATTCCTGGAATTGGAGTTGTATGCTGCGGTGGATGTATTTTCACATAACATGATTCATTCCAAGCGTTGGCGTGGGGTATGCCTATCGGCTGGAGGAAATTTCGTGTAGGCTCTGACATTATTCTTATCTTCGGGTCTGCTACCCAGAGCAGCATTCAGAAGTTACGGATGATAAGGCCATCTTCTGCCCGCAGTTTCCACAGTAGCGAAGTGTTCAGAAGCAAACGAGATCATTTCATTGGATGAAAGGGGGCAAAATCTATTTTACTGCCCCTTCAAGAACTGAAACATTCAAAAGTATCCCATCATTAACATAAGTTCCTCTGTATCGTGATAGAATTTTGCTCAAAACTACTATTGTGTGGTCAAAATAGACCGTCTTATTGACGCTGCAAAAAACTCTCTTCAACAGCAGTCCGATGACACAGCTGCCCGTTGGGTCAAGACCCTGCCTTCGCCAGCTGCGAGTTATTTGTTTGCCAGTGATATAACAAATACATCGCCCGCTGGGAGTAAAATATTTGTTCTACCCTTTAATCTTATTCCGCATGGCCTGTACAAACATTCCTGTCCCACGGCCAGGGGTGGAATGTACTGAAATATTTTCTTCCCTACAAAAAAGATCACCTCGCCTACTTATCCGAATCCTCAGGCAACTTCGGAGAAGTTTAACAACTACTTCGCTGGAGTTGGGAAACGGGTTTTTGAAGAGATAACCCAGCAAGCTTATCAATGATTACAAAGCGACGCAACAGATACATGGAGTCCAAATGCTTTTGATGGAGACAGTGACCAAACAGCAAACGTCAAATGGAAACCAAAGCAAGTATCGCAATACGAAGTAAATCGAGCTGTATTTGCCTTGAAGAACACCATATCCACAGGAATAGACGGTTTAGCTCTGCAATATCTGAAAGATAGCCTAATAGTTACCTTGCTTTATATCAGCACAGTTATTAACTCCTCTATAGCAAGTGAAACTTTTCCAGAGATCTGGAAGCACGCAATCATAAAAATTCATAAATCTGGGGACAAGAATGGACCATCCAACTTTGGACCAATCCGTCTTCTGCCTGTCTTATCCAAATACCTAGAAAAGGTAATATCTATCTATCTAACCTTGAATCGAACAAGCTGTTCAATGACTGTCAGTATGCGTATCGGCAAAAATTGTCAACAGAAGACGCACTTATGAGCATCACTGAAGATCTGTTTAAAAACTTTGATGAGGGGCAGATATCTCCGCTGGTATTGCTAGACTTATCGAAAGCATTTGACAGTGTAAGCCAAAAAATTCTTTCGGTAAGCTCCGTAACATAGCAATAGACCCTACTTGATTCGAAAGTTATCTGATTATTCGGCAACCATCAGTTAAACTTGATAACACAATTATGTCAAGTCAGACCACAGTTGACTTTGGGGTCATTCAAGGTTCGATTCTTGGTCCTTTGTTGTTCCTGGCCTTCGTAAATAGCACCAACTGTAAATCACCAAAACATCAAGCAAAGATGGTTATGTACGCCGATGATGTTCGAATATTGCTTTCCCGAAAACCGTCTGATATGAATGCGCTGAAGGACGACACTGAGACAGCCGTAAGTAATCTGAAATCTTGGTATGATAAATATGGACTCAAGCTCAACTCGGAAAAAAATGCATCTTGTTCGGCTCGAACTCGAAACGAAAAACAGTTCCACTGAATTTCTCTATCAGGATAGGCAAATCTGACTTACCTGTTCAAGACAAAGTTACCAATCTGGGAGTATGGTTTGATCCCGATCTTTCCCTCAAACATCACGTAACTACTCTGTGTTCCAAATTGAATGGAACACTTTTGTTCCTATACTCCACAAAAAAATCTGAATTTCAAATCAAGATTACGGACTGTCCACGCTTTAGAATTCTCTCACATCAACTACTGTACTCAAATACAACATCCCGATGGGATGAAATGTGGCAACAGAGCGGACAAAAAATGCTTTTAGTCAAACCTTCAGTCGGAGAATGGGAAACAAAGTTCACCAACAGAAAAGAGAAAGTGTTCCATCAACCGCTCGTGCACGGGACACACGTGGAGAACTCCTAACCACCTGATGGATGTCGACATAGGACCAAATGCGCCAACTTTGCCCCTGTTGCCACTAAGTGGCTATCAGCGTGAAACACTTACTTATGGATTGCAACGCACTCGCGCGGCAGCCCGACGAACGTTCTTAAATCCTCCGTGCAACCTACAAAGCCCCCTCACGGACCCAACCTACCGTAAAAAGCTTATTGCTCTCGGAATACACACCGGACTATACGAAGCTGTCTAAATCCCAAACACCTGTGCAAGTACAGAGATAACGCACAGAGATAACAATACATTTAAGAAAGATACGCGTTAACTCTTTACTCTCTTTTACGCCCTAGTACGAGAATATGCCACGTTTGAAATATGTACTGACTTCATCTTGACAAGACTAATATTTTCGCACGCAAGGTCGTGCGAACTTACCTGAATCAATGACGGTCGCGCCCTACAGGGGAGCATATTATGACTCAAGTTGAGGCTCCGGTGGAGATGAGGCTCAAATCAAATCAAATCAACTACTATCTTTCCATTTTGTGGAAATGCACCAAAACTCAAAGAAAGAAAGTGCAACGGTGTATAAGTTTGCGGCAAAAATAACATGCGATGGTAACCACAGAAAACAAGACCACGTAAGCCCTCTGGTCAAAAAATTGCAGTGGCTCAATATCGACAACAAACTAAAACTCCATCAGTCAATCAGAATTCATAAAGATCTTCTAGAAAAACATTCACCCGAAAACCAAAGGCACATATATTCTCGAGGTAAAAATAACAATCGATTCACTAGAACTAATGATACTTTGCACGTTGAACACAGGAAAACAGAAACTGCCTGTAGAGCTTTTTCCATAACTGGACCAAAAGCCTGGAACAACCTCCCAACAAGCCTCAAGAACCTTGAATCGATCACATCCTTCATGAATAGGCTTAATGAACATCTATGTCCGATCAATTCGAAACCTTAACTTTGCCTGCATATACAAGATAAATACATAATACCAATAACTAGGAAATGCTTTCTGTTCTTGAATATGTTCGCAAATACCACCACCACAACATTTAATACTGAGCCAGAGTCACCATATGATTGCTAATCATTTATTTATTTCCTAGCGGTCATGAAGTGTGTATATTGTATATTCAGTGTCAGGTATGTATTTTATGTATAACTTCTTATATATAACTCATGTCGCCTATTCACCCCTTCATCATTCATACAATGTTTTAGACCCATTTTTACAATATGTTAGCTCATTTTCGATTTCCCAACCCCATTTTGTATTTATAAATTCTGTGCAATTCGTGTCGTCCATCCACACATTTGCTATCGTACGATAATGTAGACTTCTCATTACAACATGATAGCACATTTCGTCGTCCCAACCCCATTTTCTCGGTACTCTAACCCATGGGCATGCTTGATTTACCACACCATGTACTTGTTATTTTCCACACTTATGTATTTTGTTATTTATCCACCCCATGTATTTGTTATTTTTCAACCCGTTTTCCCAAAGCTATGTAGTCGTGATTATTTTGTCGCAATATACATTTTTTGTATGTGCACTGATGATACTATTGTAAAGAATATTTCGCTCGATGTAATCCGAACCGGCGGCCCTTAGAGATGAGCTGCAACGAATTCAAATTGAACTATTGTTTTCGTTAATTCAAATAGTGTAGATGAGGATGAAGTTTCATGTCTTATGTTCATGAATTTATTTACTTTTTAAAATTTGAAACCCATTGCCAGACGATGGAAATAAATGATTGATGGTTCCCTGCGTGCTCAGGCCAATTAGTTGCGCCACACAAAATGTATATGACGTTTTGTTGATACCATAATACATTATAATGTTATTCACCATCATAAGGCGAATGAATATAATCGCAACAAGTTTGATGCGGTAATTCAATTATGTTATCAAGGAAAGAAAGAAAGATCTTTATTCATACACAAACAGTATGGCATTGAGTTTTGCATCGTAAATCTGTACATAAATGTACACAAATCGAAAATAATTGTAAGCCAAGACAATCGGATCAGATTGAGTGGCCTTACTGATTTCAATGCAAATTAAAAATGGCAAAATGTGACCGAGTTTGTCGGTAACGTGCATCTTACATCCATAGGTGAACTATCCGGAACATATAACAACCAAATAAATATTGAATGAGGTTTAAAGTACTCATTGAATCTGCTCTATATTCAAATGACCCCTATTATTGAGATCAGAAAAAGTATGAGGGATTCCTCGTTCAGAAGTTCCTCATTCTGATTATCCGCTTAATACATTGGGTAGCGAACGTAGTCAGGGTATGTGTGGGCCTTTGTGAGTTACAGGGGTCGAAAGCGTCTCTCACGGTCTGCGTGTGCCTGAGGAGCGACCAATGGAGTACCTCCCACTTTTACGTGCTGAGAAGTGCTCATATGTGACGGATACCGACACGGCACGTAGTAGGCGGAAAGCGAGTACTGTCATTACTGTCATTTGACAGTCATTTGACAGTACTGTCATAATATCAGTAGCATCATTACTGTCATTTGACAGTACTGTCATACTATCAGCACTGTTATTACTGTCATTTGACAGTACTGTCATTTGACAGTACTGTCATACTATCAGTACTGTCATTAATGTCATTACTGTCATTTGACAGTACTGTCATTTTATTATTATTTCGTTGGTTTATGCTTGAATCTTGCTCCGGTCACGTCAATGAGTGCTCGGCTCTACCAGCCAGCACATTGTGATGCGACACCCTCGTCAGCCACCGTCCTTACCACCCAACATGAACACACCTACGTATCCTGGTGGGAAATGAGACCCGGTCATATACGGCTATGGACTGTCTTTACCCAACAGATCGCATTGTTCCTTTACATAAAATGTAAGACCGTTAACAGCAGATGACGTGTCATGGCCGTTCTGCTCGTCTGTAAGCGTTATAATGATAATAACAATTATAATAATTAGTATTACAATAACAATAGTCTTTATTGAAGCATTCGACGGTTCAATAATGATGGAGGTAACTGGCATCCATAGGGTAGCGGTGGTGGCAAAACTAATGTCACTGCAATCAAGTTGCTGATTGGGTACTTTTAATGAAAGTTCCGGTTAGAATGACAGTACTCTTTTCTCTACACTAGATGTCACTCTATCGACGCCCTTTTAGGACCACCTTCCCCCCCCCCTTCCCGCGAACGCATTTTTTTTATACACTTGCTTATAAAACATGTTCAATTACAACATCAAGTAATTTGTTTAGTTTCATTACTTTAACATCAAATGAACATCACTACTGTAGTTTAGGTGACTGGAAGAGCCTCTCAACTCTAGACCAAAGAAGGGATTAGTGATTAAGGCAGCGGTGATTGGAAGAGTCTCTGAACCCTTGAACCAAAGGAGGGATTAATGATTAAGGCAGCGGTGATTGGAAGAGTCTCTAAACCATTGAACCAAAGGAGGGATTAATGATTATCGCAGCGGTGATTGGAAGAGTCTCTGAACCATTGAACCAAAGGAGGGATTAGTGATTAAGGCAGCGGTGATTGGAAGAGTCTCTGAACCATTGAAACAAAGGAGGGATTAATGATTAAGGCAGCGGTGATTGGAAGAGTCTCTGAACCATTGAACCAAAAGAGGGATGAATGATTATCGGAGCGGTGATTGGAAGAGTCTCTGAACCATTGAACCAAAGGAGGGATTAGTGATTAAGGCAGCGGTGATTGGAAGAGTCTCTAAACCATTGAACCAAAGGAGGGATTAATGATTAAGGCAGCGGTGATTGGAAGAGTCTCTGAACCCTTGAACCAAAGAAGGGATTAGTGATTATTTCAGGGGTGATTGGAAGAGTCTCTCAGCTCTTAAGCTTAAGAAGGGATTGGGGATTAATGCAGCGGTGATTGGAAGACTCTCTGAACCATTTAACCTGAGAATGGATTACTGATTAATGCAGCGGAAACCATCAACTGACCAAGCCATGCGGAACAGGGCTAAAAACGAGACAACTCCAATAATATATAACATGAGTAAATATGCAATACTGGCTTTCTAATCATAGGATTTTTTTATCCCGTGGAACTAAACACATTTGGAATTTTTTGGTTGGAGTATAAATTTTCCACCTCCGCACGCTTCTAGCCATCTGGATAACATTCTCAGAGAATGCAAGACCACATACAAAAACCACTCATACGACGTCCCGTGTATTGCCCGAAATACAGGCAGAAGATACCGCCCGAGAGCAACACACTCACACTACCAATTCCTTCCAATGCATTACAACTTCAAATGTACGGGAAAATATAAAAATATGTTGATATGTTGTTAGAAAAAACGTTGAATATTGCCCACGATGATGATGAGCATAAGTTGTCGAACAAAAATGTTTACCTGGAAATGAGATATAACGATTCACGTGATCATTGAAACGTTTCTCGTGCATTTAGCTGAAGAATTGCAGAAGATCCATAAATTAATTTATAAAACACATAACTATCTTTTTCAAAAAAAGTGGTTTATTGTTATTCAAAAAATATACATATTGAGATGAAATAGTGCCGGAACAAACACGATTTCTGAATAAAACTATGTAAAGTAGATGTAAATTTATCCCGTTTGGGACTCTTGGGGCTCAGGTGGACCAAATGCAATGCAGGCTCGTGAGTCTCATCCAAAATGAGCGTCTTAACAAAAAGGCTGCCAGGGAAATGCAAACGTCGAGGCAGGGAATGGATGGACGTCGCCAGCAACGGCCTTCAGGAACGCGCCCTTTCATTTTTAGGTAACAAGAAGCAACCTAAAGGCATTCAATTATAAAGACATGGCTTGTAATGTAAGTATTTAGAGGGACTGACCTGCATACATGACGGTTTTGCCTTGTTAGATGCGTCTGATAGATGCGTCCGTTAGATGCCTCTGTTAGAGGCGTCCGTTAGATGCGTCCGTTACATGCGTCTGTTAGATGTGTCCGTTAGATGCGTCTGTAACATGCGTCATTTAGATGCGTCCGTTAGATGCGTCCGTTAGATGCGTCCGTTGGATGCGTCTGTTAGATGCGTCCGTTAGATGCGTCCGTTAGATGCGTCCGTCAGATGCGTCCGTTAGATGAGTTTTATTCCGAATATTCGAAAATAAGGCCTATACCATTAATCCGCCTTGCTTCATAGACAAAAGAGGGAAAAGTCATCATCGGAGAGACGGATTCTTAAAGGTTTCTATGCAAACGCGTTTATAGAAGACCTACAGGGATAAACGTGATCATCTTCCTTTGTATCAACGACTTATTATACTAAGACACGGCTCTCCACCCCTCAGACACGGCTCTCCACCCCTCAGACACGGCTCTCTACCCCTCAGACACGGCTCTCTACCCCCAGACACAGCTCTCTACCCCTCAGACACGGCTTTCTACCCCTCAGACACGGCTCTCTACCCCCAGACACAGCTCTCTACCCCTCAGACACGGCTCTCTACCCCTCAGGCACGGCTCTTTACCCCTCGGACACAGCTCTCTACCCCTCAGACACGGCTATCTACCCCTCAGACACGGCTCTCTACCCCTCAGACACGACTCTCTACCACTCAGAAACGGCTCTCTACCCTTCAGACACGGCTCTATACCCCTTAGAAATGGCTCTCTACCCCTCAGACACGGCTCTCTACCCCTCAGACACGGCTATCTACCCCTCAGACACGGCTCTCTACCCCTCAGATATGGCTCTCTACCCCCAGACACAGCTCTCTACCCCTCAGACACGGCTCTCCACCACTCAGACACGCTCTCTACCCCCAGACACAGCTCTCTACCCCTCAGACACAGCTCTCTACCCCTCAGACACGGCTCTCTACCCCTCTGACATGGCTATCTACCCCTCAGACACGGTTCTCTACCCCTCAGAAACAGCTCTCTACTCTTCAGACACGGGTCTCTATGCCTCAGACAAGGCTATTTACCCCTCAGACACGGCTTTCTACCCCTCAGACACGGCTATCTACCCTTCAGACACTGCTCTCTACCCCTCAGACACGGCTCTCTACCCCTCAGACACAGCTCTCTACCCCTCAGACACGGCTCTCTACCCCTCAGACACGACTCTCTACCCTTCAGACACGGCTCTCTACCCCTCAGACACGGCTCTCTACCCATTTTTCTTCTACTCCACCATATCAATCGCATGTACCAGCCACTAGAAACTCCACAGAATTTTATCCATAGGAAACCATGTATTGAATGACCGTGTACATTTTGTGAATGGGTCTGATGTTTTCATGGTCCGTTAATCAAGAGGCAAGTAATTCCTAACAGCCGTCAAAAGAGGGTGTCCCAAAAATGAACAAACACCTCATGGTGATACGATTCTTAGTAACTCTCAGGTCATTGTTTGCTTTCTTAGCTTCGCGCACACATCGGACAGATGAATACCAATTCAAAATATGCAAAAATGTATTATCTTACCTGGTAAGATTTGGTTTGTGAGAGAGCAAGTGAGAAATGCGAGAGCATTGTCCAGCCGACAGTCCTACCCTTTTTGTGAGATACACTACTCTTCTTGTGGGACACACTACTCTTCTTGTGGGACACACTACCCTTCTTGTGAGACACACTACCCTTTTTGAAAGACACACTGCCCTTCTTGTGAGACACTTCCCTTCTTGTGAGACACGCTACCCTTTTTGCAAGACACACTACTCTTCTTGTGAGACACACTGCCCTTCTTGTGAGACACACTACTCTTCTTGTGAGACACAGTCTTTCTTTTGAGACACACTACCCTTCTTGTGAGACACAACCGTGTTTCTGCATCTGTATTGTCGTATGCAATGGGCTTATCTATCATAACCATATAAATGATATATTGATGAGAAAGGACTTTGGTCTGGTGTAGGAATGCATGATTGATTATCTCCATTATAAATGCCATACTCAGGGTGATCATGTTGAGTATCACGAGGCATCGGCTTACTTACAACGGCTCCTCACTTGCTACGGAGCACATGCTGCCACCGGCAAAGAATAAAGCATAAATTCAAACACCAATCGTCTCACTGACGCCACATTGATCGTCCCTCTGACGCCTTATTGATCGTTCTTCTGATGATACATTGATCGTTCCTCTGACGCTACATCGATCGTCCCTCTGACGTCACATCGATCGTTCCTCTGACGCCGCATTGATTGTTCCTCTGACGCCACATTGATCGTTCCTCTAATGCCACATCGGTCGTCCCTCTGACGCCATATTTATCGTTCCTCTGACGCTACATCGACCGTCCATCTGACGCCACATCAATCGTCCTTCTGACGCCCCATCAATCGTCCCTCTGACGCTACATCAATCGTCCCCCTGACGCCCCATTAATCGTTCCTCTGACGCCACATTGATCGTTCCTCTGATGCCACAACGATCGTCCCTCTGATGCCACATTGATCGTTCCTCTGACGCTACATCGATCGTCCCTATAACGCCACATTAATCGTCCCTATGACGCCACATCGATCGTCCCTCTAACGCCACATTAATTGTCCCTCTGACCCCACATCAATCGTCCCTCTGACGCCACATCAATCGTCCCTCTGACGCCACATCAATCGTCCCTCTTACGTCACATCAATCGTCTCTCTGACGCTACATCAATCGTCCCTATGACGCCACATCAATCGTACCCTCTGACGCCACATCAACCGTCCTAATGACGCCACATCAATCGTCCCTCTGACGCCACATCAATCATTCCTCTTACGCCACATCAATCGTCCCTATGACGCCTTATCAATCGTCTCTCTGACGCAACATCAATCGTTCCTCTGACGCCACATCAATCGTCCCCCTGACGCCCCATTGATCGTTCCTCTGACGCCACATTGATCGTTCTTCTGATGCCACATTGATCGTTCTTCTGATGCCACATCGATCGTCCCTCTGATGCCACATTGATCGTTCCTCTGACGCTACATCGATCGTCCCTATGACGCCACATTAATCGTCCCTATGACGCCACATCAATCGTCCCTCTGACACCACATCAATCGTCCCTCTGACGCCACATCAATCGTCCCTCTGACACCACATCAATCGTCCCTCTGACGCCACATCAATCGTCCCTCTGACCCCACATCAATCGTCCCTCTGACGCCACATCAATCGTCCCTCTGACGCCACATCAATCGTCCCTCTGACGCCTAGAACTATCATGAATAACTTATGCAACAGATTTGGTCGGAGGTGGTGATATTTTGGTGATGTTAAATAACATAATAAAACGAGTGTATGAAGAAATGGAGACCTCCGAGAGTAGTGAAGTTTCCAGAATGCACAGTAGTGTAATATAGTGTGCACACTAGAATGCACACTAGTATAATATAATGTGTACACTAGAATGCACACTAGTATAGTCTAGGGTGAACACTAGTATGCACACTAGTATAGTCTAGTGTGCACACTAGAATGCATACTAGTATAGTCTAGTATGCACACTAGTATGCACACTAGTATAGTCTAGTGTGCACACTAGAATGCACACTAGCATAATCTAGTATGCACACTAGTATGCACACTAGTATAGTCTAGTGTACACACTAGAATGCACACTAGTATAGTCTAGTGTGCACACTAGAATGCACACTAGTATAATCTAGCATGCACACTAGTATGCACACTAGTATAGTCTAGTATGCACACTAGAATGCAATCTAGTATAGTCTAGTGTGCACACTAGAATGCACACTAGTATAGTCTAGTGTGCACACTAGAATGCACACTAGAATGCGCACTAGTATAATCTAGTATGCACACTAGTATAGTCCAGTATGCACACTAGTATGCACACTAGTATAGCCTAGTGTGCACACTAGAATGGACACTAGTATAGTCTAGTGTGTACACTAGCATAGTGTACACACTAGAATACACACTAGTATAGTCGAGTGTGCACACTAGAATGCACACTAGTATAATCTAGTGTGCACACTAGTATGCACACTAGTATAACCTGTTACCAAAGCGTGTCATTATAACACTATCACGTGCAAGCAGACGTGACCTCTCTTTTGTTAGCGGAATAATCTCCCACTGTTACACATCATCAACCATTTTTGTTGCAGGGTTTGCCCACGAAGCCTGGAATCACTTATAGTACATTAATAACCATTTTTACGTTCGAAATAACTTCATGTATAAATAATCTTCGTAACAATACGGGCATGGAAACATCACCGCATCGCATCAGCACAATAAGAACTGTTTCTTAAATACAGGTCGATAACTACGATTATCTTTATGGTTGCCTTACAACGTAATTTAATATAATACCTGTTTGAACTTGTGCGTGCAGAAACCTGTGATGAGTAATTTACTACCTATATGCAATTCACATGTCAGCAATTTGTTATTCTTCAGTTTCCTTTCCTTTCCAATATACTTTTTATAGAGGATCCCATACTCCCCTTTCCTATTAGCTCGTTAGCTTGTACATGAAAGGCCCTTATCAGTTATCAGCATCCCATACTCCCCTTTCCTATTAGCTCGTTAGCTTGTACATGAAAGGCCCTTATCAGTTATCAGCATCCCATACTCCCCTTTCCTATTAGCTCGTTAGCTTGTACATGAAAGGCCCTTATCAGTTATCAGCATCCTATACTCCCCTTTCCTATTGGCTCGTTAGCTTGTACATGAAAGGCCCTTATCAGTTATCAGCATCCTATACTCCCCTTTCCTATTAGCTCGTTAGCTTGTACATGAAAGGCCCTTATCAGTTATCAGCATCCCATACTCCCCTTTCCTATTAGCTCGTTAGCTTGTACATGAAAGGCCCTTATCAGTTATCAGCACATTTCAATTGCCTATCGCCGTATGTATGTTGCTTGTATGTGTCCCCTCTTATGCAAACTGAGTAAATAGTTCCTAAATTGGTGATCCGTGCGTCCAAATCCTATTATAAGTTAATGTGATATTCAATTCCATGTTGGACATCCTTTACCCTGAGTATCTTCATTAACAGTCCGTGTAAAAAGTGCATTGGACTGATCACGTAGCATTCAGCTGTCATGATTTCTTTTACTCATTTTCGAGAAACGACTAGTTCAAGGGGACGTTTTCTTTTGTCTTCACACATCGCACAATATAAGCTGTCCTCCAATAATAACCATTGATTGGTGGGATGCAATTCTGACTTTATCTGCTTCATTTTCATATAGATTCATATGAAGTATTTTCAAGCAGTTAATGATGCCCTAAAAACCCTTGACGCTAACGAAGACTAAGTACAAGGTATCTCTGTAGAGTGACATTGCCGCAATTTTCCCGCCTATCATTATACTTCAATAAGTTGTAAGTCCTTTAAAAAACAGTTTACGTTTCACTTTGTAGAGGAGCGCCAGCAGTGCTCACTTTAGGGAGGAGCGCCAACAGTGTTCACTATATAGAGGAGCACCAGCAGTGTCCAGTTCATAGAGGAGCGCCAGCACTGTTCACTTTATAGAAGAACGCAAGCAGTGTTCCTTTTATAGCGGTGCGCCAGCAGTGTTCACTTTATAGAGAAGCGCAAGCAGTGTTCACTTTATAGCGGAGCGCCAGCAGTACTCACTTTATAGCGGAGCGCCAGCAGTACTCACTTTATAGAGGAGCGCCAGCAATGTTCACTTTATAGAGTAGCACAGCAGTGTTCACTTTACAAAAGAGCGTCAGCAGTGTTCACTTTATAAAGAAGCGCCAGCAGTGTTCACTTAATAGAGGAGCGCCAGCAGTGTTCACTTTATAGAGGAGCGCCAGCAGTGTTTACTTTATAGAGGAGCGCCGGCAGTGTTCACTTTATAAAGGAGCGCCAGCAGTGTTCACTTTATAGAGGAGCGCCAGCAGTGTTCACTTTATAGAGGAGCGCCAGAAGTGTTCACTTTATAGAGGATCGCCAGCAGTGTTCACTTTATAGACGAGCGCCAGCAGTGTTCACTTTATGTAGGAGCGTCAGCAGTGTTCACTTTATAGAAGAGCGCCAGTAGTGTTCACTTTATAGAGGAACGCAAGCAGTGTTATCTTTATAGAGGAGCGCCAGCAGGGTTCCCTTTATAGAAGAGCGCCGGCAGTGTTCACTTTACAGAGGAGCGCCATCAGTGTTCAATTTATAGAGGAGCGCCAGCAGTGTTCACTTCATAAAGGAGCGCTGGCAGTGTTCACTTTATAAAGGAGCGCTGGCAGTGTTCACTTTATAGAGGAGCGCCAGCAGTGTTCACTTTATAAAGGAGCGCTGGCAGTGTTCACTTTATAGAGGAGCGTCAGCAGTGTTCACTTTATAAAGGAGCGCTGGCAGTGTTCACTTTACAGAGGAGCGCCAGCAGTGTTCACTTTATAGAGGAGCGCCAGCAGTGTTCACTTTACAGAGGAGCGCCAGCAGTGTTCACTTTACAGAGGAGCGCCAGCAGTGTTCACTTTATAGAGGAGCACCGGCAGTGTTCACTTTATAGAGGAGCGCCAGCAGTGTTCACTTTATAGAGGAGCGCCAGCAGTGTTCACTTTACAGAGGAGCGCCAGCAGCGCTCTGTTGATCCATCGTCGCTCCAATAACTGATTTACCTTACAAGATTTTAGCTCAAACTTTGAACTGAAATATTAACACATTATTAAGCGTATCTAAGTCGCATCTTCAACTTATTAGAGATGAATATACCAGCTCGTGCCGTGAAGTGTACCCTTGAATAATGATGCCACTTATTGGTGCAGTGTAGGCTTGAAGAGCATGAGTAGGTCGGAAGGCAATTCTGCTGTGTGAATTGATGTATGCAACGCTGTGTAATGTGTTGTCGGTGAATCGAATGAATGCAATGTCGTGTACTGGGTCTATTGAGCATGATTGGGTTCAATTTGTGTATTTTTGAATTATTATTATTGCTTGCAACTGTACAGCACATTGAACAAAATTACTAGCATCTCTAAGGAAGTTTTGTTTTACATGTAATGAATACATAATATTTTGATTCTATCAGTTGAGTACGCTTGATCTAGAACTAACCTCAGATTACACGAGTCCTTTCACCGCCCTGTATAACGTTTTATTGTTCATGGTCTTAGAGCTTTTCAAATTCAATATTCCGTTAAAAAATTTAACAGCTCCCCAAGGAGAACTTAGTATAAGAGGCGGACCTCCAGTCCACAATACCCAAATGCAGTCCGAACTCCCGTATCTCGGGCCAAGCGCTGTGTGGAGAGAGAGGGTCTCTTGCCCCTCGAGAGCGAAGCAGTCTCCTCTCTATTACTTCGTCCGGAAAGGATCATCGGGGCCGGTAACAATGGCTCTTCAGGAACCGGCAACAGGGACCAAGATTAATTCAGAAGCGATAGGACTTGACGTAGGATAGCTTTAGGCCGAGGAGGGAGTTGGAGTAGTAACCTGAGAAGTGTCCGTTGAGGGATGAACGCTACAAGGAACAGTGCTTGGGATCAGATCCAGCAGTCGTGGGAGTAGTACTTGGGGCGTAGAAGGAACAGACCTGCCCAACACTCATAGAAGTCTTGCTAGGAGCAGATCGCAGCTAGCACGGTGAGGAGTCGTTCATGTGGTGAAGAAGGAGTAGACCTACTAACAAGGTGGGGAGTCGTTCTCGTGGTGAGAAAGGAGTAGATATGCTAGCACGGTGAGGAGTCATTCATGTGGTGAAGACGGAGTAAAGGGGTAGACCTGCTAACAAGGTGAGGAGTTGTTCTTGTGGTAGAGAAGGAGTAGACCTGCTAGCACGGTGAGGAGTCGTTCTTGTGGTAGAGAAGGAGTAGACCTGCTAGCAAGGTGAGGAGTCGTTCTTGTGGTGAGAAAGGAGTAGACCTGCTGGCACGGTGAGGAGTCGTTCTTGTGGTAGAGAAGGAGTAGACCTGCTAGCACGGTGAAAAGTCGTTGTTGTGGTAGAGAAGGAGTAGACCTGCTAGCATGGTGAGGAGTCGTTCTTGTGGGCATTTCACGTCGTGGACTCAGAATGCGGCTGTTCATAAAGCTTTCGTCAATCAATGCACTGTCATTTTATGTACGCAGATGAATGACTGCAAAGGAAGATTGCGCTAAAGATTCAATACAGGCTTCATAAATACAAAAGATGTTTATTGCGTTAATTTTTCTGCATTATTCACAAAGCCCCACTGAAAAGGGGTTGAAGACTGTGTTTTAAATATACATATACAAAACATAACTGAAACGCTCTTTTGCGTATCCAAATGTTCATTGGTTAAATTCTTGGTGGCTAAGTAGGTTTGAAAGACATCGCGTGCAAATTTAAGGCGTCATGTCTACCATCTGATGTGCGAGCTTCATCAAACTAGTACAAGTATTCCTCCTACATATTCACTATTAGCTTACTCACGTATGTTGTAGTAAAACTTTACTACAACATTCATTTATGACGCTGTTAGGACGTCTTCTAGAATTGTAACTCTTTATAAGTTCAGGATTGGACACAAGCAAGCCAAACAACATATGATAACCAACCTCCTTAAACATATCTCCGAATAGGATAGTTCTGATTCAACTCACCTCGTCACTCCTCGTCCATCGCATCTCTTTATTTACAACAGTATGAGCCTTAATTTATTGGGTTCCACCTAGACCTAGAAAGTGCTCCATCCCCTTGCAACGTTGGCCACCAGTTAGAAGAGTTTGCCCTCCCCAGGAGGAGGAACACACAATCCCTTGGCCATCCTCCTCACCATTGAGGGGAGTTAACCTCCAACTTGTCATCGTGCTTCAGAACATTGACTAGAGTTAGGGAGTTCTCCCTCCTCTCCCCCTTTTCCCAAACCAGTGACGTGACTTGGAGCACGTCACTAACCCTCATCAGTGATGAGAGTTGGGAGTACTCCCTCCCCTCCTCCTTTCCCCAACCAGTGACGCGATTTGGGGCACGTCACTAACCCTCACCAGTGATGAGAGTTGGGAATACTCCCTCCCCTCCTCCTTTCCCCAACCAGTGACGCGATTTGGGACACGTCACTAACCCTCACCAGTGATGAGAGTTGGGAGTAGTCCCACTTCTCGCTCTCCTTCCAGCCAGTGACGATAGAATAGAAATACTCCATCCCTCTCTCGGCTCTCAACCAGAAAGGAGAGTTCTCCGTCGAAAAATTAGGGAGTATACTCCAAGCAGCAGTTGCCCCTGTAGTGTCTGGACCACATCAGTTGGAGTATCTGCGGCCGAGGCGACTGATGAGCTTGTCGTGCACCCAAGCAGGGGCCGCTAGTTGGACCAAGTAACAAAGTTTCGGAGGTCATCCGCAGTATAATTGGAGGAAGAATACTGCACAAAAACAGGAAGCCGGCAAGCCAATGAGTGATGTGGGTAAACTGGACGCTTCGTCAGTTATTTGGAGGGAAGCAACACGGCTCGTTCAACACAGCTGGTTATGAAGCCGGTCATTGCAATGCCATGTCCGACGTGATCATAATAATAACTATGATATTAATATAATATTGATATCATTTTTGATATAATAATAATAACAACTATAAAAATATAACAATAATAATAATAATAATAATAATAATAATAATAATAATAATAATAATAATAATAATAGCAGTAATAATAATAATATCAATAATAAAAAGAGTAGCAATAATAATTAGTACATAATAATAATATTTATTAAAATAATAATAATGATACTAACTATAATAATAATACAATACCAATAATAACAATGCCCGTTATTGAAGCCCTCGATGGTGCAATTTAGTTACAATAAACAGAGCTTCCTAGCAGCTTGCAAGCATTAAAAACTCAAAGTACATATATAGGTAGCTATTATAGGTAGCTATTATAGGTAGTTATTATAGGTAGCTATTATAGGTAGCTATTATAGGTAGCTATTATAGATAGCTATTATAGGTAGCTATTATAGGTAGCTATTATAGGTAGCTATTATAGGTAGCTATTATAGGTAGCTATTATAGGTAGCTATTATAGGTAGCTATTATTGGTAGCTATTATAGATAGCTATTATAGGTAGCTATTATAGGTAGCTATTATAGGTAGCTATTATAGGTAGCTATTATAGGTAGCTATTATAGGTAGCTGTTATAGGTAGCTATTATAGGTAGTTATTATAGGTAGCTAATATAGGTAGCTTTTATAGAGAGCTATTACAAATTAGGAAGGGCATACGCACCGACAATATTGACATAGTGCCGTAACTCCCTCTTGCTGTGTTTTTGTATGGTACACTCTGGAGTATTTCATGAAATTATATGACAGGTCACCTTCCCGATGCCGCTTCTTTCTTCACATCGCTCTCGTAAAAGTTTTCATAATCTCGTATCTGCCGGCCACAACTTCTCCACGGTGCAGCTGCTATCTCAATCACGATCTGTTCGTCGGTGATGCCACCATAGATGGACACATACATACTGTTTCTTCGTGTCCGAAAAGAGCCTTATTGTGATGTCAGTCGTCCAGTTTCAACAAGATGTTTGGTCCGATTCTTTTTCCAGCAATCTTCTGATATTCCCCTTCTTTCAGGTCCCTTGCCCTATCTTCACTCTTCGCTCCGAGAACTCCGGCCGTACTTTGTTCACGCGAAGCAGATGGTCGCTCCAGCATCCCTCGCTTATCTGGTTTCGGTGGCTTGTTAGATTTTTTCTCGTCAGGTCGTTTCGGTTTGAAACCTCTCCTTCTACCTTAGGTAGCCTGTGAGCTATTTCATGGGGTTGCGGGGGTCGGTTTAAGGATAAGGGTGCGTGAACGCCGTGGACACCTCTTTCTACATTTCCTGCTACTGCTGTTTCGCTTCAACAGCTGTGATGAGTGGTGGTAGTTGTGGTAGTAGATCTGGGACGGGCTGAAGAGTCCATTCTAACAGTACTCCAATATTGAATTTGCAGTGTAACTAGCCCAGCCTAGAGGAGGTGCCGATCGTTCACGGGCTGAAGGATGCAGAAGGCTCCAACGGAGGTGGTTGCTACCTTCGGTGGCAACAGTCCTTATGCCACGTTTTCTTAGTAAGGGGTGGAATGGTGTCCCAGTGTTAATCAAGGCTGTTTTAAAAGGTGTTCACGTTATTACTATTAGCTGCCCCATGTGTTAACCAGTTAGCTGCAGTTTTTGTCCATTAATTTTGTTCCTTGGGTTATTCTCTCACTCAAAAGGCCTCAGTGATAGTTCTAGTAAACCCATTTGGGTATTTGAATGCTTGTAATAAAAGGCCTTTAAGTCGTCTCATTATTGTTGCTCGGGCTGAACACGCTCCACACTTAAAAAGTACAATCTACTTACAGAGTTATCGAAAAACAGATACACAAAAACCTTATTTCTGTCGTCTATAGTACGTCACGCACAGACGTCACCGTCAAAGTCGGTATTTTCTTAGTCAGAGGTGCATCATTGCAATCAGTGTTTGCTGTTACCACTTCAATGCGGACAACGGACCGTAAATAATGCTAAATTCTTATTTGATCGGTGCAAATTATTATTGGAAACACTATTGCTGATCATTTACCTGTTCCTATTATCATGTTTCAAGACATTTTGCATCTTCTGCAATGTCAGGTCAAAAATTCTCTCCTGGTTCAACATGAGACTTTCTAATGTCAGGCTGCTTGAACACTTTTTCGTACAGAAAGATACAATCACAATCGTCACAGTTGGTAGGAAGCAAAACACTTCTCCGCACAGACCAACCTACTCTGATCAAGATTTGGCAGGAATGTTGGTGATGGCAGCATATATTGTTCGAGCAGAGACTTCAAAAGGAGTATGTAACCAGATACATTTCTTGGTACCTTTGGTTTAGCATCGAGGTATTTTTCGTCACTCTTCAGTGCTTATTTGGCCATTTTTGCTGTACCACTAGAGCTACCTTAAGCTCAACCAATTCGAAGTCGTCCGTGAGTAGTAATAGTAGTAGTATTAGTAGTAGTAGTAGTATTAGTATTAGTAGTAGTAGTAGGCCTGGGATGGGATGAAGTGTCCATTCGAGCAGTACGCTATAAATAGAATTTGCAGTTCGACTAGCCCATCGTAGAGAAGTGCCCATCGTTCATGGGCTGCCGGATGCTGAAGACTCCAACAGAGGTTATTGCCATCTTAGCGGCAATAGTTCTAACGTAACATTTTCTCAAAAAGGGGGCAAGGGGGATTAGTTTCTCATTGTTTACCTTTTTGCACATCATGTGGTAGACTGTTCCAAATTTTTGTTATCATGATTTGAAAGAATTGTTCGGCCACTGATGTTCTGAATGGTTTGAGTTGCAGGATTTGCCCATTATTTATGTTTTTTGAGGTACTACCTCGGTCAAAGAAGCCCTCAGGACTAGAGCTAGTAAACACATTTGGGGATTTGAAGGTTTCTGTTAACTGATCTCTTAGTCGTCTTCTTTCAATTTCTCCGTTCCAGAATCAGTTTGGTTGTTCTGTTCAGAACGACCGAAATTGTACTGCAAATTCTATTTGAAACCTGACGAGTGAAGTACTGTATGTAACGGAACACGATATCCCTAGACTGGTAGTGGAAGTTTCTGGATATAAAGCCAAGGACTCTATTGCCTTTCTTGTAGCCAGCTCCTACTTGACTTTTCCACTTGAGGTCTCTGGTGATTAAAATTGAAAGGTATCGTTGTTGGTCAACTTCTACAATATGCTGGTCTGCCATCAAGTAAGCAGAATCCCAATTATGTGATTTATTGTGAATACCAGCGCATTTTTTAATATTAAAGTTGATTTACCACACAACAGACCTGTCACTGTCCGATCTGTGGCAGAGTTTAGTGTCGTCAGCAAATTTTGATAACTGATGTCGGTGTCAAGATCATTTATGTAGATTTTAAAGAGAAGGAGTCAAACAACACTGCCCTGAAGTACTCCTGATGTTACCGCAGTTCACTGACTTTTTCCTTGGCCAACATAGACCTGTTGATTGCGGCCCCGTGAGACATTTTCGGAGCTACCTAGCCACGTTTACAGTTATACCAAGCACCTCCACTTTTTTTCAGCATGCGTTGGCGAGGGTTTCAGTAGGCATTCATGGGGGCTCAGTTGGCATTCATGGGGGTTTCAGTACACGTTCATGGGGGTTTCTGAAGTCATTCATGGTGGTTTTCATTATGCGTTTATAGGGGGTCCAGTAGGTGTTCATGGGGGTTTCAGTAGGCCTTCATGAGGATTCAGTAGGCATTCATGGGTGTTTCAGTAGGCGGTCATGGGTGTTTCAGTGGGCATTCATGGGTGTGTCCGAAGGCGTTCATAAGTGGTCCAGTAGGTGTTCGTGGGGGTTTCAGTAGACGTTATTGGGGAAAGTAGGCGTTCATGGGGCAGTATGCGTCCATGAGGGCAGTAGGCGTTCATGGGGGCAGTAGGCGTTCAAATAACTGTGAATGGTTGTACTATATTGTCCTTTCTTTTTATTCCTGACATCCCAGAAAACATTATCCAACATTCCATCATCTTCCATTCTGAGCCTTATTTGCCGGAGTCAGTATTGGTCGTTTTTTCTTAGCTGTTCACTAGGCCGCCTTCACCAGCTGGGCCACTGTTAACAGAGTCCCCAGTTAACACGGGTTCACCGCCCCTGGCCGGGTCAGGTATTGTTACTTCAAGACTCATCGGGAGCACGCTCTTTACGATGCTGCCTCTAGGACATCTAGTCATAGATGATGTCGTTATAGGCAAGTATGTATCATAGGTAATATTTTTGATGAGTTGATTATTTATCGGACAGCAACATGGCTAGCTGTCCTAAGCCTGGCTTGATGTTCGTCTAGGCAGCGCAGCTTTAAATGCAAATTAGATAAGGAGAGTTCGATTGCAACATTATCTCGTATCAAAACTCTCCCAAATTACATATGACTCCACCTACATATGGTAAAGGAAATTCACAGAGCAGAGCGACTGGACCTGATGATTGAAGAAACGACTTGGGCTGTCGGTTATTCTTAAAGATGTAATTTACCACTTTGAAATGTAGTGAAAGTGTAAGTCACTTCGTACTTAGGGGTCCGCGGGATGAGTGTGCTCTTCGTGACCATCTTATCCATATGTACACCGAGAACCTCACACAAACTATTACTTGAGAAATTTACAGACTAAAAAGCTATTTAAATCTAACGTAACCTGATGATACATTAACAACCAGCGTTACACAAGACGGATTGATCTATGTCAAATCGACTAATGGGCAATCCATCAGTGTTTGTCACTCAGAATCCAGCACAGCTGTTGCGCGTCTGCGTTTGTCGCCTCAGTCCATAACCTAAGGCAAACATTTGTGTGTTCAACCCCTTCACGTATATGATCTTGGCCCAATAAAATGGGAGCTTTATAATGGTGGAGGTATTCTTATAGGCTGCTACATTTATTTTAGAAATGTATTTGATACACCAATTAACGAATTACCAAAACAATTTACTAATTGACGCACCAACTAATTACTCATCACACCCATTAACTAATTAATAAGCTAGTCCCCAAAGTGGTGGAGTAACATTCATCGTTCATTTATTTTCAGCCCTTGCATCCGGGGATTATCCCTTTCAAACAGGCAGGTTTTCCCCTGGCCCGCTGTTACCACTCAACCCCCGCCCCTGGCAGGTTCTCCCCTGACACGCTGTTGCCACTCACC
>SDVV010001724.1:0-24795 GCA_016164225.1 Gammarus roeselii
AACACCACGACCGCCATCAGCAAACCCGCGACTGCCAGCAACAGCGCCGCAGCCAACACCACGACCGCCAGCAGAACCACGACCGCCAGCGACACCCCAACCATCAGCACCACCACGACCGCCAACACCGCGGCCAGTCGGGAGGACGGCCAGTCGGGAGAAGAATTTTGGAATGAAATTTAAACTTTGGTAGATATATACAAAGATACCATCATAGGAAATCACCTCAGGTAAAAAAACATCTGGGGTGATTCCCCGCCCTTATTTTGATATTTAAGATTGCGACCGTGGCTGCCTTGTGTGTTCCCCCCTGGACTGGAGAGAGAGTGGGGCGCAGTAGGGGTCTGGAGATGTTCTGGTATACAGTTAATAGCCAACTCATGGCCCATTGTCTGCAGGTTCATCTTCCGCATCCTTGGCCTGTAACCCCATACCCAAGGGCCCCGTGTGGGTGCCGCCCAGGTGTGTGATGTGGCCTGGAAGTGGAGAAATGTATCCCAGCACTGTTCTGCGCTTGTCAACAATGTGGAATTGAACTTGGAGGACACCCAGAGTCTGGATGACCATTTTAAGGGCGTAAAGCCTGTAGGGGTGCTGCGGCACGGCATGACTGAGAGGTACCTAAGGGTTGAAAAGCCAGTAACGGCTACAAGCCAGAGAGCGGCACGCCGGAGGTGCCCGGTTTTAGTCTATAGCCCGGGTGAGCCTGGTCACAGAGGTCAAAACCCAGGTTGGCCTGTGCAGAGTTGGTGTTGGTTTGGCAGGCCATTTGCCATTGCTTACAATATTTTTGTTCTTCTTCATTGAAAAGTAATTAAATGTAGCAAATTCTTCACACATACAGTGACATCCAGAAGTAAATGACCAAAGCTAAGTGTAGCTATTTTTATAATGACCCAATGTTTACAACATGTGGTGACAAGTCAAGGCCTCAGTGTTAACCTTTGTTTAACACAAAGAAACAAACTTTTTTTATGATATCTTCATATTTAGGTAACAATATTTCACTTAGCATGCAAATACCAAAAATTCTTTTTTTTTTTTAATAATTTACTCGTGATGTTTGCTCATTTGCCGATTCTTCAGTCATAATTATTTCAGGATGTGGAGAAATGGCTTCCTGTAATGTCAGTTTGCAATTTTTGAAGAAAAACTTTATTATCAGCAATGAAAAGAGAAAAACAATCCTCCTGTTTTTCACAAACCAACTGCAGCAAAGGACAAGCATCAAAAGAGACTTGTCAGGCATGAAAATTTCTGTACAATTTTATTATAATCAACTGATATATCCTAATATAGACATGCTCATTCTATTGGAACTTCAAATTTTCAATTTACATTTCAATTGTTGATAAGAGGGCATAGCTTGCTGCACAGGTTACTAAATAACTTTTTTTGGGTTGATGATAGATAATATGTTGAAACTTATGGTGCTGTTACCAGGCTGGCTTTCATTCCCCCAAACTATCAGTTGTTTAATCATGCTATGTGTTACCTTAGTTACATCAGTGATATGTTGTATGTGCTTTATCCATTTAATTAATGAAGTTTCTGTTTGTTGCAGAGTATCTTAATGCTTAATGCTTGACAACTGCTTGCTTATCACTTAATACTTATATACCTACTTGCTATCACACCTATGCATGTTTATGCTACTACACAGGGTGAGTTCTTTTTCATATAGGCTGCACTAATTCACTTGTAAGTATCATCATTAGGTTTATAGGTTAAGGCTAGCTGACATCTGCTTATCATCTTCATTTTGCTTATATTGATTGATTTTGTTGTAGTGTGGTCTATTATTTCCCTTTCTCATTTTTTCGTTAGCTTGTTTTCACCGAGACTATTTTTATGTCTCTGGACATCTCTCATTAAGAGTCCACCACCTCTGTTTCCTGTTTTGTATTTTTTCTTGCATGTTGCACTTGTTGCTTATCAACTTGTTTATTGATATCTAAAATGTTCGAACTATTGATCCCTATATGTTGTTCATGTTTGTTTAATGTTTTTCTTTCTCTTCCATTTGTTCTTGTTAAATTATTCATGCATGCACCAGTTAAAGTAGAGCAGAGAGAGTTTCTGAGATCTTCCCATCCAGCCAGTGGTGGAGAGGCCCATCTGCCTGCCTGTTTTTTTTATTTGCCTGCTCCACACTATCGACCATATTGCCCATGAGCTGCCCACTTCATTGTTTGCCTTTATAATTTTCACTTTTGGTGAGTAATACAAGTGTTTCCTATTTTCCCTTTTACATCCTCAATGTGCGTTCAAGTACTATTATCCTTTTCCAAGTGGCTGAGCATTATAATAATTGTTAAATGTTATGCTGATATCTGTTTTAATTAGATGCACTTCAATTGAAATCTTACACACTTAATCTGGCAGTTCCAGCAATTTATGAGTGTTTGTTCAAGATTTTGGTTGAACTTCTTACTAATTTAATATGCTCAGCTATAGCAAATAGCATTGACCAGCTTGCAATTGTTGACCCCAGCTCTGCTTGGTGTCAGTGCCTAGGTTCACGGCGCACCTGTATCATGTTGGAGACTGTGAAGATCCAGGAGGAGGTAATTGCATTGAAGTGAATGGACTGTTGAGTAGGGGTGATATTTGTTGTATGTGTTACTCATTATTTAGCTGTTTTACTATATTTTAGTTGTTTTATATACATTTTAAATTGTGTGTGAAGAGATGAGTAGATCGCAGGTACTCTGGAATTTTTAGAGTTGCCATCTTGTTGGTATATGGTTTCATGTTTTATCTTTTCCCTAGGGTGTAGCCTGGGAACACGACCAGACTCTGGTCCTGCCACCGCCCTGGAATTTGCAACCAGGTGAGGGAAATTGTGCGGTGTGGGTCATGCCTAATTGGGTATGCCAGTTTGATCTTGTTTGATCTTGGGTATGCTTGTTTTATCTTTTTGTGTGGTTGAGATTTCTTATTTGTATGTTGTGTGTGCTCCATGTTTTAATAAACATATAGGTTTTGAGCATTTTAATTTGAATGATATATGCATCTCTCTGGTATATGTACTTTGCTTGTTTTAGTATGTTCTAACAGTTATTGTGTAGCATAGACAGGGGTGACACCCCGCATTTTGCGCATACTTTGAAATAACTCAAAAAGTATGCAGTCAAGAAACTTTGTATTTACGGTGTGTGTAGCTACTGTTATGACCATGGAGAACCATAAGTTTCAACATTCAATCAGTAACCAAAAATAAATGTTTACAAAAAAACGTGCAGCAAGCTACAGCCCCTAATTGGGGGTGACTCCCCGCACTGAACGAGGTGACTCCCCGCACCCCCCCTATATCAATAATTGAATCGCAAATTAAAAGTTTGAGAGTACCAATAGATAGAGCATGTTTATATTAGTATATATCAGTTGTTTAAAATAAAATTTCAAGTAAAATATTACGGCTGACAGGTCTCTTTTATGCTCATCTTTTGCTGCAGTCATACTTGACTGTCTAAGAAATTATTTTTCCGGATTTTACCTCAGGAAACAAAGTTTTTCTCCTCCAGTAGACACATCTTGGACTACTGCTCATGTGTGTGGAATGTGGGATATTTGGGGGATCTGAGACTGTTGGAGTCTGTGCAGAGGAGGTGGACCAAGGAGATTGATGGGCTGGGTGGAGTGGACTATGGTGAGCAGCTCAAAGCAATGCAGTTGTTTTCTGTGAGGGGGAGGTTGTTGCGTTCTGATCTTGTGAAGAGTTGGAAGATTTTTCATTGTTCTGTTGATTCAGGTTTGTCTGCTCTGTTTGAGAGAGCTCCGGATGTTGGCACATGTGGGCATCCTTTCAAACTGGTTGTTCCTTGCTGTCAGACGGACTATAAACGGAGATTCTTTTATTCTCGCTGTGTGCAGATTTGGAACCGGCTGCCCACTGATGTGGTGCAGTGTGATTCACTTCGCGGCTTCAAGAGGGCCCTGGCATAGGAATTGGGGGCAGTGTTGTATGAGTTTTCCTAGACTCAATTTGATGTGATATTATGGCTTTGTTTGTGTTGTCGACAGTTGTGTGCAGTTGTTGACTGTCTTCATTTTTTTTGTTTTCTTGGGACCTATTGAGAGCATTCTGACCGGCATCCTGCTGCAGTGCTTGTAATGTGCTGTTCATTTTGATTGCTGGCGCGCTGAGGTGTACTGCCTCCCATGCCTGCGTGCCCTGTTGGCGGGGCTGTTGGGGCTCAAGAGGGGCTGCAAAGGTGAGATACAAAGGTGAGATACATCCTGAACTAATTATGACCCTAAAGTGCAATATAAATAAGTAATAATTAAAATTGGGGCTCTCATTGAGAAATTAACTGAATTTGCTCAAGGTTACTGGAACCCCTCTCATGTGAGACAATGGTCCCAACATTGTGGTGGGAAAATCACTAGTCTGGTTTTCCAAACCAGACGTCAAAGAGGGTGGAGCCTGTAAGTTAGTGGGGCTGAAAATTGAGAATTTAGTATAAATAAAGCACGGCCTCAGCCCCCACAGAAGTCTCCCAGCAACAAACAACTGCAGACATGGTCATGGTGCCATCAACGGGTCTCCACCGCGTGGCCTCTCTGTGGACTGGGCATCTAGATTAGGGTTAAGTAGTGACTCTGACCTTTCTACAGCATCCAGCAAATCAGCAGCAGACATCAAATTAGGAATGATTACAGGGAAACTGATTTATCTTGTAGGGGACAATGCCCAATTAATGAGGGTTGCTGATGATATTGGGAATAGTCTTGTCACAGCCATGATGGACACTGGAGCTGCGTTGTCTCTTATTTCTGAAAGGCTAGTTAGAATGTTGGGACTGAACATAATGGATGATAGAACACAGATACAGGGACAGACACTAGGCCAAAATCCCCCAGCAAGGGGGTGGCCAACAGCAAGGCGCACCTCACACTCTCATACACTCACCCACCTTAGCTCTTTTGCGCAAAAGGGTCCAGCCGGGGACCCTGCAACACCCTTTGGGTCACGAGTGCGGTTTAAGGTCAGTGTTGGGCAGCAGGGTCCAACAGCGAGACATGTTTACCCCTGCTGCATCATGATTATCCGGGCCTGTCTGCCCCCGACCATCTTGTCGCTCAACGATATGCCTAGGGCAATTAAGCATATCAAGGCAGCATCAAAGCTCATCCACCCACTATCATTCTTCACTCAGGCCTATCCAGTGCACCCTCTCACACTACTTCCACACTCACGTCCTAACGCCTGCTTCACACCATCCATCCACCTAAACTTTGGTCTCCAACTAGGCCTACGTTGAGACAGGAGTTGGTAAGCCCCCTTTCATCATTGTTTCCCTAGTCGCAATCCTTCTGTTTCAGACGTTGTTGTACCGAGTGCCATACAAGATTCGTGACTTGTTCCGCAGCTGTCGCTTGAGCGCGGAGATTGCAGGTTAGTGACCCTGAAGGGTTGTTATCAGGTTTTCCTTGCCTTGCTATCACCTTAGTAGGCCGCAGGAGTGCGACTGAACGTAACCGTCTCATTGAGTCTTGTGGGTGAGAAGTCTGGTGTAGTGTGGAGGGTATATGTGTGATCGTTGATTTATCTTGTCTTCTAAATTGGCATCAATGCGAGGGGTTTAGATTCTGGGACACTCTGTTCATTCTATTATCAGTTGTACTGCGATCGTTGTTTGAATTGGTATGCCCTAACATTTGGTTGTTGCCGAGACATCCTATGAAGAAGTAGGGTTCCAGTGTTAGCCATATCACCTTGTTGTAAACTTTGTATGTTGACCAAGGATGTAAGTTTTAATTCCTCAAGCAACAAGCATTCAAAGTGCTGGCCCTCCTTTCTCAGCTTGACCTTCAGAAACGAGAATTAGAAGTTCCAACCATGGAGTGAGAGGGCTGACAGGCCGCTTTCCACTGTTGCCACTATCAAGCAAAATAGGTGAAGGCCTCATCAAAACTGCGAGTTTCTTTAAATGATGCAAGACAAATTATTGCAGATTAACCAGTGGACTCCTCAATGACCACATAGGTCTAATCAAGCAAGAGAACACCTTACCTTATCCTCAAGGTAGTAACGACGGTAAACATCACGCCAAAACCTCAGGGGAAGACATTGGCTGTGGAACCTGAATTTAAGGAAACAGGGCAGCATAAACCCACAGTATTTCACCCCAAAGGGATATATACATCTTGAAATCTTCATCTGGCCCGACGATGGTATCTTCTTTGGTTGAAGATGTGTCCAAAACTGTGTTTAATAATCATGAATGCTATGTACTGGGCTATAACGAGAAATTAACAACTAAGTTACATATTGAATAACTGATAGGTATTGTATTAATTAGGCAGGTACTCATCTGCAGTCTTCAAGTGTTCTTATTGTTGTAGCATGTCAGGTGGTGAAGTATAAGGGTCAAAGTTGTAGCTACTTTTCATTCCTATCCATGGGTGGTGACTGGACATTAGCATAGTCGATTGCTCTTCTCATTCATAGTCCCCACGGTTGCTTGGACTGGGATTGAGGGTGGACACGTGGAGTTCTGTGAGTGGATGGCACTCAAATCCGTTAGCAGCAAACAGCGGGAATTTTAGGTTTCCAAATGTTTGTCAGCGGGGTGCTGTGATCTGTATCATTTGCGAGGGGTCCAATTTAAGATCACTGCTTGCATGCTCTGGTAGAAGGTCAGGGGTGGTTGCTTGTGTTTCCGGTCTAGGTACCGCCGTCGTTGGACACATGGTGTGTGCTGTGTTTGTCTAGTTAAACAAGTGTTCTCGTTCACGCTCGTCCTGTTGGTAGGTCAATCTTATCGATGGTTATAAATACATAATTCAATCTTATCGATAGTTATAAATATATAATTTGCCATATATGATGTGATTTTAGACACATAACTGGCCTATTGATTACCAGTGACCTACAATGAAAATGAAATACTGTGATGGGATACTGTGGTTTTGCACGCTCAATTGACAGGTAGATATCCGCTATACAAACAAGCCGATTAGGTGATCAGTTGGTTTTGTGTCCCATAACATGTGTTTTTCTGGTGCTGTGACTGCAAGAGATTGTACCCTTAATAAAATAGGTTTTAGGAAAAGTTTCCAATGCTGAAGGCCAGCTCGTGTTCAAGTTTAAAAGAGAAGATTGATGACAGCTCAGTTTCTGAGAGTAAGTCTAAGGAAAAGACAGACAGAAAAATATCAGTCGAGAGTATTCTCCATGCAGAACAATTTAGCAACAAATTATCAAAGAAAGAGATGAATCATGAGGAACTTTGCCTGGCTTCAAAGATACCTGAAATGGAGAAAAAGAATGCTTTGGTAAACAATTGGAGCTATTTCAGCAGATTTCTGAAGCAGCTGCGCAAGAGTGGGAATAGAGGAATGTCTGAAGAAGCACTTGGGATACTGCAGGAGATCAAGCTGGAGATGAGTCAGTTCCTTGCTGAAGAGGGAGAGCAAGAAGACAAACCAAAAGAAGAAATTAAAACTATCAAAGTGACTGATAAGACCATAGGAGCCATAACAAAGAATGTGCAGAAGTCTCAGAGGGGACACAACAAAACAAGAAGATGGGAAAGCACAACTAGCAGTTCTAGTAGTGGCCCCAGCTTGTTGAATGATTCCCCGGATGGAAGGAGTGAGACATCTACCTCAGACTTATCAGATAGTTTGATAAGCAAAAAGCTTACTAAGAGCAATCCTCCTCAGAGTCTGAAGAAACAGGAAAAAAAGTCAATGAAGAAAGAACACATAGATGATGAGGCGTTCAGCAAGTTACTCAAGTCCTTAGACAACAGAATTATTCCCAAGCAAGAACCTTTTTAAGAAGATGCTGGTCAGGATTTTGAAAGCTACTTGGAAAGATTTGAGGAGTACTGCAGTGACAACTTTAGAGGCAGGAAGTACTTATGGATTGGTGAGTTAGAACAACAATTGAGTGGAAAAATACTCAAGGGATTCAAGTCATTGAGAGATTTCAATTATGATTATGAGGACATCAAAAAGAAGTTGATCAAATGGTACAATAACAAATAAATTAGGAAAAGCAAAGCTAAGAAGAAGTTTGAACACTAAATCATTTAGGGTGACATAAATTCCTTGATCATGAGCTATGAACTCAGAAATAAAATGATAAAATGGAGCAAGTTGCTGACGCGCTGAGGTGTACTGCCTCCCATGCCAGCGTGCCCTGTTGGCGGGGCTGTTGGGGCTGTGGGGGGCTGCAAAGGTGAGATACAAAGGTGAGTTGCAAAAATGTGCCAGGCTCATGGATGTGGAGATAGAAAATGAGAAGAGAAATGACAGCCAGGAACAGAGGTCTGATGGAGAAATTGAGGTGATCATAAATTTCAATAAAGTAAAACCACCTCAAGCAGAGTCAATGAAAGTTAAAACTCAAGCTGAACAGATTAGCAATAGGACATTTTACTCATGGAAAGCATCACCTGAGCTACACAAATATACAAGGGTACACCAGTCAGGAAGAGACTACAGCCAGGAAAACTCTCATGGTAGATGCTTCAAAGTTCAATGTTGTAAATAAGACTGGATAGTGTGCATGGAGAAGGGTACCAACAAAAGCCACTAGTCACGGGAAAGTTCCAGGGGAGTTTGTTGTGCAAAATTTGTAACAGGTTTGGTCATGATACAACAACATGCAGAACACAATTGCAGGCATGTTTTCTCTATGGAGCACAAAATCATTTTGTTAAGGATTGCCCACAACATTTTAAAAACATACAGTTCTCAAGTGACCTAAATTGACCCATTACTGATGAAGAAAAGAATAGTCATATAAATCCGCCACATCAATCAGTTTCACAAACACAAAAACGGCTCAATTCACATGGGTTTAGAGATGGACAAACCTTGAATGGGAACAACAATAGTCAGTATGAAGGTCAGAACAACTTGTATCAAAATTTGCGTATAAGGGGTAGAGGAGAGGAACGAGTAAATGGATACCAGCAAAGAAATGCTAGCTTTGGAGGACATAATAATTTTCCAGTTAGTCAACAAAACTGGGATCTCAAATCTGGGAAAATCTCAAACTGGTAGGCTCTGGCTGGAGCGGGGGCAAGCCAGAAATTGCAAGAAGCACCTAGCATCCAAGTAATTACACTAGGAAAGAAGTGAAAAAATACAGAAATATCATGCTCCAAGAAATAACCAAATAAGTTAATGAAAGTAGAACTAATGAGCAGAGTGATGATAAACATGACAATAATGATGCAGCCTGTGATGGTAATTTAATGGAGATTAACATGAGTTGTTTCATGCCTATAAGACCAATAACTATAAACTTGAAGGTTCATGGGGCTATAGCTAAAGCACTCCTTCATACAGGAGCAACAAAATCTTTGATATCAAAATCAGAGTGGTTAGAGACTCGAGTAGCAAAATTTTCAGACAACCAGATAGAATTTGGGGACTTGGAAATGCTCAGTTGAAAACAGATGGACAGGTTAAATTGGAGACTAGATACTTAGGAAGGATAATGCCTACTTTCTTTGATTTAGTAGAGGATAGTGACAAAATATCCCATTATTTGAGGAATTGATTTTACTTTTAAAAATAATTTTGTTATCAATATGCATAAGAAGAAAATTAGTGAATGTAATGAAGATGGATCAGATATTGATGTGTATCTTAATGATATGAGTGAAGATTTAAGCCTAATTCATGCAGGTATTCTGGTTTACAGTGGTTGTAGTTGTAGAGTGGTTGACAAACCAAATCAAACTGTCAAAGTCCTGATTTAGATGGACATAGATGATGAGGATTTTGATGTAGATCTTAGTTTGTTGTGCTTTGAAGGAGAAACCAAAAACAAATACATCAACAAGGTTAATGGTATTAAGGACAGGAGATGTGTAGAACCATTTGTTTATGTTAGACTGGTTGAGGCAACTGCAATTCATGGAGTTATATAGAAGGACGAGGCTCTACAGTCAACACCATTTTGTTTCTGGAAGACACAGAAGGTAGTCAGGAAGAACAACTTGATGATAGTTGGACTCAGGAGCGGATACAAAAAGAGATCAGATAACAAAATAATCTTACTAGGGGAGAGCAAACAGAATTTTTTAAAATGTTACATGATGTAAATGGAGCTCTTAGTATGAGTGATGTTGACATTGGCAAGGCTAAAGTAACCCCACAACACATAAAACTCACCAACAACACTCCTATATGGCAAAAAGCAAGGTCTTTTGCAGAACCAATTAACCTAGAAAACAAAAAACAGTGCCAAGAACTTATGGCAAATGATATCTTGGAGTACAGCAACTTAGTATGGTCTTCACCGGTTGTGCCTGTGCGTAAATCTGACATTACACTTCGTCTATGCATTGATTACCGTAATGTGGGTGCCTGCACTTCTTGACCCGGCGACCCTACTACCGTTTGAAGTCAAGATGGTCACAGAGGAGCCAGGTCGTCCAGACCATTATAGGGTCGTTGGGTCTACCGAGGTATAGGACCAAACAATAACTCTCAAAAACGCCACACACAAGGTTTCAATAAAAATAGGTTATAAACCAAACAAATATTCACCACTTTATATCCAATAAAACTCAGTTCGAAAAATAGCACTTCAAGGCTACACTTTGGATACAAGGTCCACCGCGCTAGTAACGCACACAATATTCAGTCACTGGCGGTACTGAATCATAACAGAAGAGCGGTATGGCGAACGTTGAATGACGGAGCAATGAAGAGAATAAGTAAGGAGCGACGGAAGGAGCTGAGAGAGGCATGGGCTGACGTCTTTCGGGGACGGCTTTAGATCAACTGCCAGTTTGCCCACTAGTACATCCATATATAGTCAACCGGCCACGCCCCTTCCATCATGAAAATCGAATAAGTAATTAATATAATAAATATCGCCAAAAATAAGTGAAATGAACCATGATAATTATTAAAACCTAAAGTCGGCATCAGCCCACACAATCCCTCCCTACCATACCTAAGGTTTCCACATAATTAGGGACAACAAGGCTGGCGAGGGTTCCTAACAAAAAAAATAACGTCAACCCTAACAATGTACGGGAAAAAAATAAACTAACGAAACTTGTATCTAGCATTCAAAATAAAAGTGATGCTAATCTTCCTAATCGGTGCAATGGCAACAAGGGCCCTTTTGCACAAAAGGTTCACAGTAATACTCAATTTCTCTTTATGAAATCGAAAAAAATTACAAAAACTTCCACGAAAACCATTCTAAAACTGTAATAAAACGAATAATTTCGTAAAAGGTAATCGAGTGCCATGTAAAAAATTTTGTTTCGCAAATAATTCAACTATTGCACAAAAATTCGAAACAAACTCTAAAATTTCTGCTGCTATACAAGAAATATTGCAATGGAATGAGTTGTTATAGCACAGGAAACAAAATTTATTGCACTGAGAGGTAGTGGACCAAACTAGAGCATTTGAAAAAGATTCGTAAAATGAGGTAAAATCTTACGCACTACTCCATGAACTCAGAATTTCTATAACCATAGATTGTTCAAGATATGCAAATAATATACTCTGATTTACATAAAATAATATAATGAATTTTAAACTCTTGAGATAAACTCTTATATAAGCTCTTGAAAATAAACTCTATAAATATTTACATAAACTAACAATATACAAAATAACACATGGAACCCTTTTCCAGCAACAAAAAAAATCATATCCAACTCGTTCATTCCTCCGACGCTAACAACGCTCTCTCCCCTTCAAGCTCCAGGTCACCACTCTCCGCCGATCAAGTAAACTAAGCAGTCAAGGGGTTATCAAGTAACAGATGCAGCAGCCTCTACGATTGTCTTTCAGAGGGCTACTATCTGAAGAATACTGCGGGGGTCCACCGCGGCAAATCGTGACGGTGGGGCGGGTTGAGAACCGCCGGAGCAAGGAAGGGCAGAGAGGTGCTGCGGGGACACAGGCGCAAATGCAGTCGGTCGTGGGTGGCCAACCCCTACATTCACGCAGCAGGCGCTCCGTTCTTCTTGCTGGAAAGAAAGGTATCGGTTAGATTTACAATATATACATTATATACAGGTGCACCTTCAAATTATATTTATATATCTACACAAAAAAACTTGAAAATTTATAAACAATAAAATTGGAAGTAATTGCTCAAAGCGAGCTAAGATAGCGCAACTAGCACTTTTAATAAAAACTTCAGAGGACTTTTTCGAGTAAAGCACAAAAAAAAATGTGCAAAACAAAAAATGCATCAGTAATTGCTCCCTCCCTACCACTTTCCAAGAAAGTTCTATAGGAGCTATAGAAATTGCTCTCATAATTATGGGCATACTGCCTGTTTCTAACAGGAACCACACTATTTAAGTAAGTGGGGCGAGGATTCTGACTACCCTCCTAGTAAAAAATGTGAACCAAGCTTCCTTCCGCGCCAGAATCCCCTAATTCGGTCTTTCAAAAAAATAATCTGAACAAAAATGGAGCTTGGCTCTTGCTAACCGATTGTTACATAAAACACTTTGAACTATAACGATTCTAAACTATCTCTAACGGAAAAGCGAGGCAACGAGCCAGCAGTGGCTGGCGACACCTCTATCTTGCACCAACAGTCGGCCAGGCAAGGGCTGCTCAACGATTCCACCATTGCCGGTGGGCTATCTCTCAAGGACGGCAAGCCATCAATCACGTGATCACTCATGGTAAGATAGTAAAAATCTCTACTACCAGATGTTCCCTTGCTGTCAGGCTCAGAGGTAGTGGACCTAGGCTGAAGTCTCTCGCTGTTCTCTAGGAAGGCCGGTTCGTCACTTGCCGCGTTCCTAATAAGCTCATCCCATTCGGCGTCTGAACTATCACTGCTAGAGTCCAGCACAGTTCGATTCAGCGTGGCTTGAAGGTTCCGTAATGGAGTTGAGGCAAGAACCTCCCGCTCTTGGTCGAATCCCTCGAAGTCTCTCGCAACCGGCTGCTGAGCTGCAATAGGCTGCTGGTCGTCAATACTGTCTGTGTCAATAGACCAGAATTTAAGTCTCTTGGACATATCCCGCGTTGTTACCGCCGGTACTGACTGGGATGGGCGTCCCGGGTTCTTCGGAATAGCACCTGTTCAAAGTTGTAGTCCACTCGCCGAAGGCACTGCATCTTTAACTTCAGCACGCTCCAGGTCGTTTTCAATTTTTTCAGCAGCTCCGTCCTGAGTCTGCTGTGCTGCCGCACGAAGCCATCCCGGATAACACGTCTGGAGGCCACTCGCCAGAGCACGCATCCAGGCCGGGCGAGTGTCATCAAGTCCAGCCGTTGGAGCTGGTGCAACAGCCGGAACAGTTGAGCTTCCAGCTATAGGTGCGCCGTTTCCACTCATTCCTGTAGCCGAAACATTTTAGGTGTGGTTTAGGTGATGTAGAATATTTTTATTAATGAAGGGTAATTTACCCTTTTTTTACTCAAAAAGTTGATAGTGAATGAGCTTCTGTGAGCGATAATAATTCAAGTAAATCTGTGCTTTCACTTTCAAGGCACAATCTGACTCCAAGTTATGCCATCCTTTTCTACAAATGAGGTTGAGTATTATGGGTAAGCACCAACAAACAGACACAAAGACAATGACAGGCTTGGTAATTAATTTCTTTGGTATTGATCACAACTTAACTGAATGTTGACATTCCAAGGTAATATAGAAGGGGAAAAAAAGATATATATAGGAACGCCGGCAAAAAAATCTTGGTGACGTCGTTAAATCCCTGTCATCTTTGGGGGACTTCAGTTTTCGTCTTGCCCGAAGACGTGTGTCCTCATCGCCTCAGTAGCAGGGGGTGAAAGGCTGCACACAGAACATAGTTGGCTAACAATGTGTGACATGGAAGATAATCACATACCATTCTGCCTGCCTCATACAGGTAGACAGATTAGGTGCATGTAATATTTTTCTTTTAGATATCACAAGAGAAATAGCATACCACTAAGGTGTAGCTACCAGGAATAAAAGAATGAAAGTCTTAAGCTCCCTAATGCATGAATTTTACTGGCCTTGACATTATGTTCATGTCCCAGATACGCATTCTGGAATGATAATTGAAGGAGAGATGTCAATATTCAAAAGAATAGGCACTATATAGCTATATATATCTATACATAGGCATGGATCAAGGTAGGGTGCTATTCAGATTCAAATATTGCTATCATGTTGGCATAATTGACAATCTTGGTATGGCATTTGGCAGAGGAATCCCCCATAGCTAGCTTCATGCCTTCCCAGTTGGAATCTTGCATCCAGGTATTTACAATAGTGTCTTGCTGCAGAAATCTGCAACTGTATTTATTAGTCTGCTCTTCACTGGGGATAGGACAAATTAAACACTGTTATTCTCACCTGTCTTCTGTGGAGCAGTACCCAAGGTAAGCCTAAGTAAGTTGCACTGGCCCAGGCTGTCTAGCCTAGCTACAGACTATCTATAGGTTTGGCCAGTTAGTATTCGGTATGGGAACAATGTCCTCTGTGGCCACAGTATCACTTCCTTAATTTGTTGCTATTTTGAACCTCCTTGCCTGTGTTTGTATGCAAGGATCTGATAACTGTCACGAGAAATACAATCTTGTGCGACTCGCAGAAGAGTCTAGAAAAACCCCGCTCAGCTTGTTGCCAGATTTTTTGTCAAAATATTTCTCTGAATTTTGTAAAAATATTTCTCTGGATCGTTTATCCCTTCTGATGCATGTTCCATGGCTGTTTGTGCGTGGGTATACATATTTATTTAGCCAAAATAAATATTTGTTGCACTGCCTTTATGGTTGGAAGCTGTTTGTACTAGCTGAACGGAAATGTTGTAGCTACCTACAGAGATATGCAACAATGAGATCAAAAGATGCGATTGCTTAATCGTAATAGTGTTTGTGATGCACGTATAATGCGTTTAGTGTTATTAGGATAATGTAGGGACTGCTAAGGACCTCTACATTACTCCCCATTCAGACTGCAACCAGGGATGCAGTATTGTTTTCTCCCTTGCTTGGCTGAGGTCCAAATGCGCAGCGTTAGCTACATGTTGAGGCGGTCTGGTGCTCCTACTGCTCTGCCAGACCTGGTGGTTTGAGTGAACAACCTGACTTGAAGTTGTGGGTTTATTTGTACTCGCCGTTCTGTTAGGGCTTGCGGTGGTGAATTTGCTGGTTGTCTGGTAGTCTGGGTTCGTGGCGCGTGCCGGTCCTCTGGACGTGGTGCGTCTGGTGTGGGAACTCGGACTGGGCTTGGTGCGGTTGACGGAACGTTTCCGATTTTTATCTTGACATGTGAATGTCTTTCAGGGAATACGTCGTCTATGCCATGGGCCGCTTTCAAACGAAAGACATGGACATTCTCGGTTTTGCCTCTTCGCTTGATGGTGTAGTGTGTCGGTGTTCGTTGAACTACCTCAAACGGTCCTTCCTAGGGTGCTTTGAGCGGGCGCCGAACTCTGTCGGTGCGGACAAAGGCGTGCGTCACTGTTTTGAGTTTGGGGTCGAGGTGTCCCTCTGCTGGTTGAATTGGTCGGGACTGTGACGGACCAACTTCGTTCATGAAGTTTTGGAGTCTCTGGTTGTACTCGGTGATGTCGGTCAGTACAGTATTGCGGTTTCTGACCAATAGGTCGCATGGAAGTCGCAAGTTTACTCCAAACATGAGTTCTGGTGCTGTATAGCCGATGTCCTCTTTTACTGCGGTTTGCATGCTTAGGAGGATGAGTGGGAGTTTTTCTACCCAGTGGTGAGGATCTGCCTGTGTTTTTGATGCATCCTTGACTCGGCGATGGAATCGTTCGATCAGGCCATTGGCCTGAGGGTAGTAAGCGGTGGTCCTGATTCGCCCCGAACCAAGGGTTTCCATGAGACTGGTCCATAATGCTGATTCAAACTGAGGACCGCGGTCTGTATAGATGCTTATGGGGCAACAATAGCGTGAGATCCAAGTGGCAAGGAAAGCTTTGCTGACTGTTTCTGTTCGTGCATCTTTGATGGGACAGATTTCAGGCCAGCGGGTGTCTGTCGATCATAGTGAGTAGGTATTCGTACCCCTCATTGTGAGGAAGGGTCCCACGAGATCGAAATGTACCTGTGCAAACTTTCCTCCTTCTGGTGGTATGGTTTGTCATGGAACAAAGTTGTGACGACTTATTCTGCTTTTTTGACAGTTTGTGCAGTGCTCACACCATTGTCGGATGTCTTTCTTCATGGCTGGCCACGAATAACGCTGGCAAGTTGCTGAACTGTGGCACGCTTCCCAGGAAGGGCGATGTTATGCACTTTATGGAAGAATTCCTTACGCATTGTCTTTGGAATGTAAGGTCGGCACACATTGTCATGTATGTGCATGAAGATTTCATCAAATTGTTGTAGGCAGAAGGTTGAATCCTCGTCTTCAAGTAGTGCTTTCAACTCTTGGTCTTGAAGTTGTTCCGTGCGAAGTCGTTCTTCATCGATGTCCGCGAATATTGCTGTGAGAAGGTATTTGCAATTCTCATCGATTGGTTTAGGAGGCAGCTGCGTGACTGGTTCCTCTTGATCATGACATCGTGACAAGGCGTCTGCGACTTGGTTCTTTTCTCCAGCAATGTGCCGGATATCAGTTGTGAACTGACTGATGTAGGAGAGTTGGCGGCTCTCCCGAGGAATGTCTCGTTCCTGTCGTTTGTGTAGTGCACCAACCAATGGTTTATGATCGGTGATGATGGCAAAGCCTATGCCTACGATGAAGTAGCAGAAGTGCTTCACTGATAGATAAGCTGCAAGCAATTCTCGACCAAAGGTGGAGTATTTCCTTCCCCTTGGCTGTAGTTTCTTGCTGAAGAAAGCTAGCGGTCTCCATTCTGTGTCGTGGAGCTGCTGTAGCACTGCTCCCACTGTGGTGTTGGAAGCATCCACTGCAATCGCAGTTGGTGCATCTGGCAATGGGTGATGAAGCATTGTTGCTTGAGCTAGTGCTGCTTTTGTGTTTTCGAATGCCTGGTTTGCTTCTGGGTTCCACTCAATTTTGTCATTCTTTCTGGGTGTCCCCGATAGAAGTGTGTTAAGTGGTGCCATGACTGAGGCAATGTCATGCAAGAATCTGTTGTAAAACTGAATCATTCCACAGAATGTTCGGAGCGTCCTGATGAACACGGGCTTCTCAAAATCGTTGATAGCCTTGACCTTCTCGGGCAACGGCAGAATTCCCTGTGAGATTATTCTGTGTCCAAGAAAGTCCACTTCGAGGCGTCCAAATTCACTTTTGAGCGGGTGAATGACTAGCCCATGAGTTGCTAGTCTAATGAAAAGTTAGTCAAGGTCTTGAAGATGCTCAGTCTCATTTGAGCTGGCAACTAGGATATCATCCCCGTAGTTGAAGTTCGTGACTGGGCGTCCTGCAACGGATATGTCACGCAGGACTGTGTCGAGAAATCGTTGAAAGGTTTGAGCTGCGCCGCTGAGGCCATAGGGCATGCGAGTAAATTCAAAAGATCCAAAAAGGGTGGTGATAGCTGTTTTGGGTATTATATCCTCGTCCATGGAGATTTGGAAGTTGGCACTGGCAAGGTCAACCTTTGAGAAGATAATTTTTCCTGCTAGCTGTGCTGAGAAGTCTTGCAGGTGTTTTAAGAGGTAGCTATCGCGTACTGTCTGGAAATTAACCATCCTGTAGTCTCCGCATAATCCCCAGCCAACCTTCTTGGGTACCACATGTAATGGTGAGGCCCAAGGGCTTTTAGTGGGTCGGATGATACCATCCTGCAACATTCCTTTTATGGCTTCTTTTGTCGAGTCTGTGATTTTAGGATTAGGTCGCCTGGGGCGCATGAATACTGGTTGTCCCGTTGTTGTGATGATGTGTCTCACATCATGCTTAGGTTCGGTCAATGCAGTGTTAGGCATTGCGATGGTTTTGTGTTTCTCTAATAATTTTCTATAGCAGTCTGGGTCGTCTCCTAGGGTGTTGAGTGTTGCACCGGCTAAAGCCAGACCTGCGGAGGCAGTCAGTCTCGTGGAGGTATCCATGAGCCGCCTGTTATGTAGGTCTACCGCAAGCTTGTGGTGGGCAAGCAAGTCAGCACCGATAATTGGTTGGTCAACCTCGGCTATGATGAATGGCCAAGTTATATCCTTTCGCAGGCCAATATTGAGGGTCATCAGCCGCTCACCATAGATGGGTATGCGGGAACCATTGGCAGCGCGAAGGTTGCTAACTTCCTCATTTCTGAGATCGGTTGCTTGAGGTGGAATGACAGAGACAGCAGCCCCTGTGTTTATTAAGAAGGTGAACTTGCTTTTTCTGTCAATTACGGTTAGGAGACGAGTCTTCTTGAGGGTTATTGCCGTGACGGTGCTTGTATTGTCATCACGGGATCTCAGTTTCCCTCCTGGTTGTTGAAAATGTTGCTCATGTCACATGGTAATGTGCATCTGCGAGCATTTGTGCCAAAGCGCGTGTGGAAATGGCAACGCGTTCTGTTTTCTGCTGAAGGTTCCCGTCGGTGGGAAGTGCTTCTTCCTCTGTTTCCATGGTTGTTGTAATGTGGTCATTGTTCCAGCTTTTGCAGTCTGGTCAGGAATGATTGTTGTTCTTTATTCATTTTGTCCTCCAGGTTGTGGCTTGTTCTCTCCAGGTGGTCAATTCTTTTCAGAAGATGGTCTTTTTCCTGTGGGAGTGCTCTACTGTTGAAATCCATTTCTGACATTCGTGAGGTCAGAGCATTGATAGTTAGAGTGGTGTCGCTGTGCATAGCTGTGTTGTGTTGTGGCCGTGGTGTGGATGTTGGCGGACTACTACTGATGTTGTTTACTGGAATGTTTGACTCAGGATATTCAGTTAGTATTTTATCTGTTGCCTCCACAATGTCAGTTAGGGTTGTCTTATTGTTGACCAATAGTGCATATATGATGTTGGTCGGTATTTCCCTCATGAGCATTTCTTTCGAGAATGGGCTGTTGTGGTGTGCAACGGATTCCGTGTCACTACCAAGAAGATGTCGAAGATGGGTCAGGAACTGTGCCATTGTGCGGGTTCCTCGTCGTTCTTTGTCCAGAATTTGTCTTATGCGAGCTGATTCTGGTACTGTGTTTGAGGAAGTAATTTTGTCTCTAACTTTATTGTAGCGGTCATCTCCTACATTCATGACTATGTCCTGAAGTGATAATCGTAATTGTGGTGGTAGGGCTTTGAGCGTCAACCGGACTTTGGTTTGGTCATCTGTGATGGCATGTGCTGTGAAGTCGTCTTCTAGCAAGTAAAACCAGAAACTTGGTGCTTCAGGCATGTATGTTGTGACATTAAAGTGCTTGTTTGCAGTTATACTGTCGGAAGTTGATGGATTTCCTACAATAAGGTTGTTGTCAGGGTTTCCGTCCTTTGACATGTTGATTGTGTGGCTTGGTCGGCGATCTGGTTTTCAAGTTGTGATTCTGGTGACTCACTGGAAATAATTATTTCAAATTGCAATGTCTTGTCAATGTGGAATGTGTACCAAGCTGTGGAATGCAAATTGTTTTTTGTTGAGAGATTGAGATAAATTTAATTCCTTTGTGTGCTGTGAGATTGCAATTCCTCCAAAGTACTTTTCACTGAGGCGAGGTTGCACCACTTGTTGTTGAGCACGAGCTTTTAACACCAAGGTTGTCACAAAAATTGGGAATTTGAATGGGTATCCAATTTGCTTTGGTGTGTGTTGTGAATACACCAGCAGGCCACTTGCGCAGTGGCGTTGAATCTGCTGACACCAAGTTGGTACAAGAATTTTATCAAAATCACAGAATTGTAATGTTTCCTGTGTGCCAGTTGTTTCATCCACAAATAAGTCAATTTTTATATAAACACAAATTAATTTGAATAGTTGCCGAGTTAATTATTGAAATTAGCACCTTACTCTGCAGTAGTCGGTGTCAATAATAAAAAGAAAAGAAAAATTTAATTTATGACTGCTTTTCTGCCTCAAGTTCTCTAGAGTCTATGTTATTTTCCTCCTGCGGTTCACTACCTACACCCAGTCTGCCTGTCTGTCGACCTTGATCTGTTATTGGTGCAGGTCACCAGTTTAGGTGTGGTTCAGGTGATGTAGAATATTTTTATTAATGAAGGGTAATTTACCCTTTTTTTACTCAAAAAGTTGATAGTGAATGAGCTTTTGTGAGCGATAATAATTCAAGTAAATCTGTGCTTTCACTTTCAAGGCACAATCTGACTCCAAGTTATGCTATCCTTTTCTACAAATGTGGTTGAGTATTTTGGGCAAGCACCAAAAAACAGACACAAGGACAATGACAGGCTTGGTAATTAATTTCTTGGTACTGATCCCAACTTAACTGAATGTTGACATCCCAAGGTAATATAGAAGGGGAAGAGAAGATATATATAGGAACGCCGGCAAAAAAATCTTGGTGGCGTCGTTAAATCCCTGTCATCTTTGGGGGACTTCAGTTTTCGTCTTGCCCGAAGACGTGTGTCCTCATGGCCTCAGTAGCAGAGGGTGAAAGGCTGCACACAGAACATAGTTGGCTAACAATGTGTGACATGGAAGATAATCACATACCATTCTGCCTGCCTCATACAGGCAGACAGATTGGGTGCATGTAATAAAACAATTTTAGATATCACAAGAGAAATAGCATACTACTAAGGTGTAGCTACCAAGAATAAAAAAATGAAACTCTTGAGCTCCATAATGCATGAATTTTACTGGCCTTGACATTATGTTCATGTCCCAGATATGCAATCTGGAATGATAATTAAAAGAGAGATGTCAATATTTAAAAGATGTTATTTACACTTTATAGGCACTATATAGCTATATATATATCTATACATAGGCATGGATCATGGTAGGGTGCTATTCAGATTCAAAGATTGCTATCATGTTAGCATAATTGACAATCTTGGTACGGCATTTGGCAGAGGAATCCCCCATAGCTAGCTTCATGCCTTCCCAGTTGAAATCTTGCATCCAGGTATTTACAATAGTGTCTCGCTGCAGAAATCTGCAACTGTATTTATTAGTCTGCTCTTCACTGGGGATAGGACATATTAAACACTGTTATTCTCACCTGTCTTCTGTGGAGCAGTATCCAAGGTAAGCCTAAGTAAGTTGCACTGGCCTAGGCTGTCTAGCCTAGCTACAGACTATCTATAGGTTTGGCCAGTTAGTATTTGGTATGGGAACAATTTCCTCTGTGGCCACAGTATCATTTCCTTAATTTGTTGCTATTTTGAACCTCCTTGCCTGTGTTTGTATGAAGGATCTGATAACTGTCACGAGAACTACGATCTTGTGCGACTCGCAGAAGAGTCTAGAAAAACCCCGCTCAGCTTGTTGCCAGAATTTTGTCAAAACATTTCTCTGAATTTTGTGAAAATATTTTTCTGAATCGTTTATCCATTCTGATGCATGTTCCATGGCTGTTTGTGCGTGGGTAAACATATTTATTTAGCTAAATGAATATTTGTTGCTCTGCCTTTATGGTTGGAAGCTGTTTGTACTAGCTGAACGGAAATGTTATGCAACAATGAGCAACAATGAGATGCAACAATGAGATCAAAAGATGCGATTACTTCATCGTAATAGTGTTTGTGATGCATTATAATGCGTTTAGTGTTATTAGGATAATGTAGGGTCAGCTAAGGACCTCTACATTACTCCCCATTCAGACTGCAACCAGGGATGCAGTATTGTTTTCTCCCTTGCTTAGCTGACGTCCAAATGCGCAGCGTTAGCTACATGTTGAGGCGGTCTGGTGCTCTTACTGCTCTGCCAGATCTCGTGGTTTGAGTGAACAACCTGACTTGAAGTTGTGGATTTATTTGTACTCACCGTCCTGTGAGGGCTTGCGGTGGTAAATTTGCTGGTTGTCTGGTAGTCTGGGTTCGTGGCGCGTGCCGGTCTTCTGGACGTGGTGCGTCTGGTGTGGGAACTCGGACTGGGCCTGGTGCGGTTGACGGAACGTTTCCGATTTTTATCGTGACATATGATTGTCTCTCAGGGAATACGTCGTCTATGCCATGGGCCGCTTTCAAACGAGAGACATGGACATTTTCGATTTTGCCTCTTCGCTTGATGGTGTAGTGTGTCGGTGTTCGTTGAACTACCTCAAACGGTCCTTCCTAGGGTGCTTCGAGCGGGCGCCGTACTCTGTCGGTGCGGACAAAGGCGTGCGTCGCTGTTTTGAGTTTGGGGTCGAGGTGTCCCTCTGCTGGTTGAATTGGTCGGGACTGTGACGGACCAACTTCGTTCATGAAGTTTTGGAGTCTCTGGTTGTACTCGGTGATGTCGGTCAGTGCAGTATTGCGGTTTCTGACCAATAGGTCGCATGGAAGTCGCAAGTTTACTCCAAACATGAGTTCTGCTGCTGTATAGCCGATGTCCTCTTCTACTGCGATTCGCATGCTTAGGAAGATGAGTGGAAGTTTTTCCACCCAGCGGTGAGGATCTGTCTGTGTTTTTAATGCATCCTTGACTCAGCGGTGGAGTCGTTCGATCAGGACATTGGCCTGAGGGTAGTAAGAGGTGGTCCTGAATCGCACCGAACCAAGGGTTTTCATGAGACTGGTCCATAATGCTGATTCAAACTGAGGACCGCGGTCGGTGGTGATGCTGATGGGGCAACCATAGCATGAGATCCAAGTGGCGAGGAAAGCTTAGCTGACTGTTTCTGCTCGTGCATCTTTGATAGGAAAGATTTCAGGCCAGCGGGTGTGTCTGTCGATCATAGTGAGTAGGTATTCGTACCCCTCATTGTGAGGTAAGGGTCCCACGAGATCGAGATGTACCTGCGCAAACTTTCCTCCTTCTGGTGGTATGGCTTGTGATGGAACAAAGTTGTGACGACCTATTTTGCTTTTTTGACAGTTTGTGCAGTGTTCACACCATTGTCGGATATCTTTATTCATGGCTGGCCACACATAACGCGTGGCAAGTTGCTGAACTGTGGCACGCTTCCCAGGATGGGCGATGTTGTGCACTTTATGGAAGAATTCCTTACGCATTGTCTTTGGAATGTAAGGTCGGCACACATTGTCATGTATGTTCATGTAGATTTCATCAACTTTTTGTAGGCGGAAGGTTGAATCCTCGTCTTTGAGTAGTGCTTTCCACTCTTGGTCTTGAAGTTGTTCCGTGCGAAGTCGTTCTTCATCGATGTCCGTGAATATTGCTGTGAGAAGGTAATCGCAATTCTCATCGATTGGTTCAGGAGGCAGCTGCGTGGCTGGTTACTCTTGATCATGACATCGTGACGAGGCGTCTGCGAGTTGGTTCTTTTCTCCAGCAATGGGCCGGATATCAGTTGTGAACTGACTGATGTATGAAAGTTGGCGGCTCTCCCGAGGAATGTCTCGTTCCTGTCGTTTGTGAAGTGCACCCACCAATGGTTTATGATCGGTGATGATGGCAAAGTCTATGCCTACGATGAAGTAGCGGAAGTGCTTCACTGATGGATAAGCTGCAAGCAATTCTCGACCAAAGGTGGAGTATTTCCTTTCCCTTGACTGTAGTTTCTTGCTGAAGAAAGCTAGCGGTCTCCATTCTTTGTCTTGGAGCTGTTGTAGCACTGCTCCCACTGTGGGGTTGGAAGCATCCACTGCAATCGCAGTTGGTGCATCTGGCAATGGGTGATGAAGCATTGTTGCTTGAGCTAGTGCTGCTTTTGCGTTTTCGAATGCCTGGTTTGCTTCTGGGTTCCACTCAATTTTGTCATTCTTTCTGGGTTTCCCCGATTGAAGTGTGTTTAGTGGTGCCATGACTGAGGCAATGTCATGCAAGAGTCTGTTGTAAAACTGAATTATTCCACAGAATGTTCGGAGCGTCCTGATGAACACGGGCTTCTCAAAATCGTTGATAGCCTTGACCTTCTCGGGCAACGGCAGAATTCCCTGTGAGATTATTCTGTGTCCAAGAAAGTCCACTTCGGGGCGTCCAAATTCACTTTTGAGCGGGTGAATGACTAGCCCATGAGCTGATAGTCTGGTGAAAAGTTCTTCAAGGTCATGGAGATGCTCAGTCTCATTTGAGCTGGCAACTAGTATGTCATCCTCGTAGTTGAAGTTCGTGATTGGGCGTCCTGCGACGGATATGTCACAAAGGACTGTGTCGAAAAATCGTTGAAAGGTTTGAGCTGCGTCGCTGAGGCCGTAGGGCATGCGAGTGAACTCAAAAGATCCAAAAGGGGTGGTGATAGCCGTTTTGGGTATGCTTTCCTCGTCCATAAGGGATTTGGAAGTAGGCACTGGCAAGGTCAACCTTTGAGAGGATGATTTTTCCTGCCAGTTGTGCTGAAAAGTCTTGCAGGTGTTTTAGGGGGAAGCTATCGCGTACTGTCTGGAAATTAACCATCCTGTAGTCTCCACACAATCTTCAGCCAACCTTCTTGGGTACAACATGTAATGGTGAAGCCCAAGGGCTTTTAGTGGGTCGGATGATCCCATCCTGCAGCATTCCTTGTATAGCTTCTTTTGCCGAGTCTACGACTTTAGGATTAAGTCGCCTGGGGCGCATGAATACTGGTTGTCCCGTTGTTGTGATGATGTGTTTTACATCATGCTTAGGTTTGGTCAATGCAGTGTTAGGCATTGTGATGGTTGTGGATGGGTTTTCTCTCACCTTCGCTTACCCATCCTTTAGAGGTTACCTTTATTATTAATTATTTTACATACACATCTTAAAACAACATTTCATTTTTATCTCTTAATACTTTCATCTCAATACTTTAAGCCCAAAATCCAGACTGGTGATATTTGGGGTCATTTTTAGGTCTATTTTTGAACTACTCATTACCTTTAGCTTTTGACGAACGACGCCATTATTATCTTGGAGTCTTGTAACAAAGGGGCACGTCTGTGGCGTAGCTATAATTACTAGAAAT
>SDVV010001725.1:0-24794 GCA_016164225.1 Gammarus roeselii
TATATATCTATCTATTTATATATACACGTTTAAAGTGACGATCAAAGAAAAAAACTGCTATACTTCTGAATTACAACGCGTCTGAACTGTATACAAGTGAACAAAGAAACCTTTTTCTACTATTATACACACACTCTCTGTGATTTATTATCAATTATCAATGGTTGTTTTGCCAATCAATCATTGCACAGCTGTGCGCGTCACTTTGTTAGTCGCTGTATCTGAATTGCTTTTTATCATGAGCTTGAATGATGCACCGTCACTTGCGCTCAACATCTGCTGTGCGATGTACGATAGCCTTTAGTGGGCATTGGAGCAAGTTATTGTCCGACATTGTTAATGTTGTATTATTTGTACCATTATTTAAATACATTGTTTTAATGTATGATTTGTATGAGGAACAATGGGGGCAGTTTTTTCAGTGACGAAATATCTGTTGAATGTTTCTAGTAAAAAATGAATCTATGAAATGTTTCCCAAATGTTTTTCGACTGGAGTTACCTTAAGTCCGTACATCCATCTTTCTGCTTTCGGGGAAATAGATATAATATAACAATATGGAACCATATGTGATAACGATTACGGAAAAAACGTTGATTTAACTTCTGCTCTTGAACTAGGGGATTTTTGATGAAGAACGGCGAGATAACATTTAAAAAAAATCTTCTTAATTTGATTGCATCCAACGTAAAAATTACTAATACAACAGAAATCTTGAACCATTACTTGTGTGGGACTTTTCCCCCTGGTGAAATCGTGTTTTTTATTCCCTGTAGCCCAAGACGACTGGCAGAAGATTGCTGTAAATGATATGCAGTCCGAATCACCACAATGACATTAATTACTCAGGGGTAGGCCTTGATAATACCTCAGACCTGACGTTTCTCTTGTCAGCAATTGAATTGATAAGAAACTACAGCCTAATACTTTTGCCCCAGGCGCCGGCCGCATCAGGCAACCATCAGTGACATTACGTCCGACTTACACTGTTTACCCCCGCTGCCTACAACACTAGGCCCCGTCAGTATCATGACACCTGCTGCACTGTAGCTCCCGCTGCTCACTAAATCAGTCTCTGTCAGTAAATCAGTACAAGACAAAACGATATTCACTGTTTCCCCTCCTCCTCGGCCGTCACACCAGGGCAAAATCAGTGACTGTACGCCCGCCCAATACTGTTACCATACACTGCCTAATACGCCAAGGTACCATCATCAGTTGCCGTCTAACATACACAGTTGCCCCTCTGACCGATGTAACCAGGTCATCATTGGTATGGGCTTATCCCCGCTACTCTGTTGTTACCCGCTGACCACCACAACAAGCACCGACAAAAATATTCCGGCCGACCTAGACTGTTACCACCTGCTGCTCGCTACACCAAGACTCCATTAGTACTGGCCCCTCCCGTTACAGTGTTGCCATCCGCTGCACCAGGGTGCCATTAGTACTGGCCCGATCACCCTACACTGTTGCCATCCACTGTTGCCTACGTCACCAAGGCATTATCAGCTACAGTACATCCTTCCTGCAATGTTGTCGCCCACGGTCTGCTACAACAAGGCACAATCAATACTGGGCAGCCCACCCTACACTGTTGTCACCTAATGCCCTCTTACTTTAGAGTGCCGTCATTACTGCCCTGCTGGCCATTCACTGATGTCACCAACTGCCCGATAAACCAGAAAACCATCAATATTAACCTGTCCACTAAACACTGTTGCCACTCACTGCCCGTTACACAAAACACCATCAAGACAGGTGCACCTCCTCTTTACTGTTGCCACAAGCTGTCCGCTACACCAGGGCACCATTATTACGGTCCCACTCACCCTACCCTGTGGCCAATTGATGTTTGCTTCACCCGAGCTCCTCTGCCTTTCCGCACTACACTGTTGCCACCTGTTGCATGCTGCACCAGGGAACGACCAGCACCGGTCAGTTTACCCGAAAGCTCTTGCCACCCGCTGCCCTCCAAGTCAGGGCACCATGAAGACTGACTTGGCTTTGCTGCCCTGTTATCACCCGTTTCCGGGTCTACCAGGACACCTCAATTCTGCTCCGGCCGCGCTTCACTGTGGCCATCTGCTACACAAACGCACCTTCAGTACGGGCCCGCTCTCCTCATACAGTTGCCATCCGCTGCATGCAGCTTCAAAACTCCATTAGTAACGATCCGCTCCCCCAACACTATTGCCACGAATGATCCGCTACACCATGGCACCATCATTACTTGCCCGCGCACCATACACTGTTACCAGTCTCTTCCCCACGTTACTCTGTAGCTATCCGCTATGCGCTACACAGCGACACCCTCAGTCCCAGTCTGCGGGAGACACTGCTGCCACAAGCAGCCAGACCGCTGCACCAGAAGACCCTCAGCACTAGCCTGCCAGCGCCACCTCTGCTACGGTTTGCCAGCTACACCATGGAACCATCACTGATGGCCTGAACGTGCTACACTGCTGCAACCAACTGCCAGCAACACCAGGGCTCCATCAGTACAGGCCAACCCGCATTATACTGTTACCCCCCGCTATATGTGCCGGCCTGCCCGCCCTTTTTTGTCTCCATACGCTACCCGCTACAGCAGGGTACAATCATTACTGGCCTATCCGCGCAACCCTCAGAAATCTTCCATGAAGACAAAATCGAATGTCGCAACAAGTTTCTACAAACACTGTGGATGTTGAAAGTGTATTTTTTTCTCGTTTTTCCTCTTGTAAATTCTCAAGTATGAATTTCAGAAAACAGTACTGAGAGTTCAGCAACTGAGCATGCAGAATAAATCCAAAGAAGCACGTTTTTCCTGAATGCTAACTTCCGGTATCTTCTTCCGAATATCTCAATCGTTTCGGCGTGAATCTTTCGAACGACCATTAAAGATATGCTGTGGCGAGCGTGGGGGAGCGGCACAGAAGCCGAACGAGTGTGGAGCCAGAATAAACATTTTCGCCTTCTCAGCCTCATTAGATGGGTGAAACACGATCAGCATGCAGCCTTCACCTTCGTGGTGATCACCAGCGTCCTGTTCATGTCAACCTTTCTTATCCACCGACAGCAGTGAGTCATGCTGCCTCCCACTAGTATCAACTCACCCAGTCTACGGCCACTAAATAATTAATTGCCGTTCTAACCGTATTAGCTGCAGACACTAACACTAGTCTCAATAGCGATCTGAGGAAGCACGTTGAAGCTGGAGCCTCTGCCACCATTACAGCTGCGATGGCCTACAACAGCAGCTGTTCAGAGGGCCAAATTGTATCATTTTACAAGGCTGTTGTGTGGGTCAATGTGACTTTAGTTGTATCTAGAGAACAAATGGCATAATTGAACAGGGATGTGGGGAGTCTCGATGGACATTAGTAGCCGCTGTACACGGCTCTAAATAAGTGCTCGTTTTGGGCCTCAGATGCAACAAATGAAACTAACTAAATCAATACCCTTATTCATAAGAGTTTGGTTTAATCTAATTTGAAACGCCCTCCGGTGGTGGATCTAGATGTAGCAACTAATACATCCATCGCTACTGGAAATGTACTTATCACATTTGAAATATCTCTCCTATGAGCTTTCCTCTGGTGTCATTGTTAAAAATCAATATTTGAAATACATCCATAGTTTATCTCAGATTAGTTTAAAAATTCACTTCACAGACAATAAGCGACCACAAGACGAGCTTTCAAGGGGTTTGGTTCAACCCGTTTGAAAGTGAACTCGGGGGAATGACCCTACATCTGTTTACTAAGTGAAGAATATCTGTGGAGATTGTCCTTACCATACTATATTGCAAAAACCTGCATAATGAATACAATTGTTTTTTATTTGAACAAATGAGGGGATGGGATGGTCGATTTTAATTTAACAGGTCAGTCGTTGCTGCCATCTTGCGAATAAGAATTTCATCGTCCGATGAACGAAAAATAAGGGGCCTATCCAGAGCCTGCCCGTCTTTGTGTAGTTTTTTGTCTTTGTTCATCCTTCGCTTCTCTATTCATTCCCGATCCGCTTTGTTCTCATGAACGGTGTCTCTTGATCATTATAGTAGACTTTATCCTCACGCTGCTGCATGAGAATCTTTGTCATGGAGACAAAGCTTTGAAGAAAGATGAAACGATGGTAAGGGACATTGACTGGAATTGCTACAAAAGAAAAGGTAATTTTCATGGCCTTTCATGTTGTCCATCAACGCTCTCCTTGGTCTGGCGCGGTGTAATGCATCAATCAATCAATTGAGTTAATTTATAACTGTTTGACCGACAATTGAACCGTTTTCATTGTTTAACTCCCTAGCGGGCAGATGACTGCTAGAGATTTGATTTTTTCTATTGTCAGGCCCTGTAAGCTATTTTATATCTTCTGAATCGCTGTATCTGCTCGAGGATGATAGATAGAGTATCCTTGCAGGCACTGTCAACATTTCAATTGTTCTATCATGCAAGTGCGTGTATTTATATCGACTTTATTAATGATGACTCACATCTTGCATTATTCCAGCGCCCTGCAATGGAATGAAGCAGGCACGTCTATCGTGAACAGTTTGATCAGTAATCTGGAGGCTAATCGTCTATAGCGCTCAAACTGGCTGGTCGGGTCGTGACGATCTTTTTCGAATCTTGTACTTGATGTTGCAGAGAACATAGAAGAAAAAAATTGTTGTTCAATACGGATAGACCATTACGTAATCCGCATTAATTACTCCTTAATATCATTCGGTAGAACTGCTGCCCTCTATGACGCGTAGCGTCGTGTAGACGTAAGTGACGTCCAATTTTAACTAATGTGTCCTTTCTGTTCTCTCTGCGTACCGTCATGACTGACGTCAGTCTCGTTTGTAGATTGTTGCTGTCGCAGTTCCTTATGATAACACTTCCTCTACATGAAGTCCATGGACTGTTTATATGTTGTCCTCTGGCAAGTTCATGAATTGATTCCCATTTTCCCACGTGACTCCACTTAAGCGTGATTTCTCAACAGAGATTTTTATGTATTGCATATATATTTTTTCATTCTTTCGATCTCTAACTCAAGATGATATTCAAGAAAAACTCATGAATATTGTCTATTTTTTTTTCAGTCAATATCAAAAAGAGGCAAATATTGGAAGCTAATTTATAATTATTTCCTCTTTAGGTATTTTTCTTCTCTGAAAGTTGGCTCTTCAAAGACTGCAAGGAACTTTAGCCTTGAAAAGCGCTCGGAGTTAATTGAATTGGATAGCTCGTCTTGGATTTTTGTTGCCCTTTGATTGTTTGTTTCGATTCTTGCTGCTCTCGAGCGGCCCTGTGTTTGAGCGCATGGGGAGTGTGTGAAAAGACTAGCCCACGTCAATCCCCCGATGATGACGGTCAGACAATCCTTACACTCTTCCCCATGCCCTCACACACACAACAGATCATCCGGTATGCAGGGTGATTTTTCTTAATCAAGCGGGATAGAGAAATTGTCAGCGTGTTCAATTGTCAGCGTGTTCAATTTTCATACTGTGTACATTATCTCGGTGGATATGGTGGGTAGGTATGAGTGGGGTGACTTAAACAACCACTGGACTACGTTTCCTCAGTTTTTTGGTAGCAATTGTGTGAATGTTGTGATGGTTAATGGTATTGCTAACAGGTCAAGACAGAAAACATTTATAGACACAAGTTTGCAATTGTTGATGGACCACTTCTATTAATAGGAAACCATTTTACAGTAAACTTTATGCAAGTCTGTTCCACCGTTGGGGCTTGGAGACATTGTACATCGAAGCGTTATTAACATTTCTACGAAAAATCACAGGCAACATCGGAGACATAAAGAGATTTTTTCAAAGAAAAATATATAATAAAAGCATTCATATTGAAGGCGTTGGGTATCTCTTCAACAAAAGTTATTGTAAATGATAGAAAGAGAGATTTTGGATTTTCGAAAATGAAGGCAACGTTTTTTTTTATTTACTAATAACTCAATGCTCTTGTCTTCTTTATCAAGGGTGTACAGATTATAATCAAATATGCAAACCAAGTGCATCCAAACATCTGGCAAAGTACCGTCCAAAAAATAATTTAGACGGTACTTTGCTCATTTACGAGTGTGCTCATTTACGAACGCAGGGTTAACACTGATATTACCACGTCTTTTTACAGCTTTCACATTGACTTGGGTCAGTGCGTCATCCCCATACACAGCGGCAGTAATGCCGCTAGGAGGCACACCCAAGTAACATATCGCTGCAGTAATACCATTGGGATGGTGGCAAAATAGACATCTGCAGAATTACCCATACGCCAATTGTTTCTCTCATTTACGACAGCTGTAAGGGTTTAGGAACTGAAAAAAAAGACATTACTTTTCCAGGCATAATTACAGGTTGACAAATCAAGAAATACGAGAATACACAGATGACATGTACCAAGTCTTTGTCAGCGTGAGCTGGTCTGTAGACAACATTTGTGAAATTGATATTCATAATATTTAATTATAACAAAGATTAGTGAGTACATTTACTTCTACAACCGACCAATTGAGGGATTGTTGATTGAAAAAATAAGCAAATTAAGTTTGGTGAACCAACAATTACTGAAGCTGGCATTAAATGAAAAGCTCAAGGGATGAAAAAACACAACACGAGGCTGTATATTATTATATTATTATTTTTACCTTAGTTATGATTGCACGCGGGTAATAGCTGATTGTATTTGGGTTAGAGCTGGGAAAATAATTTTAAAAATGACCATAGGAAATGAGACCAATCATGAAAGCACACCTGAAAAAGCTAAAAAGATAATAATCATTTAATAGTAATCTAAAAAGACATGAAGATAAATAAGCGGACCCCCAAAATGTCCCAAGTAGCAGCTAAAATGTAAATGTACATCAAAAATAACCTTGAATTGACAAGAAAAGAGATGGGCTACCTTGCTTTCGTCTGTTGTTGGGTTGAGGCTGAATACAAAAATTAAAATATAACATATGCAAATTAACCGCAAAATAATCTTGGTCGAACACAAATGAAGGCTACAAAGCTCATTAGGAATCCACTCAGACGTGGATCAATTAAAGCTAACGGCTTGGAGATTGAAGCAAATCGAAAAATAACCTCAATAAACTCTTCTGAAAAAATACGCGAGGCAAAATCGTGGGCACAAGAATAAAGGATAATGAACACATAAAGGTAATATAATGGAACATGAATAAAAGCTAATAAGCTAGTATAAGTAAACTAATGAACGAAAAAAATCGTCTAAAACATTTCCTAAAAAATAATAATTTTGAGAGCGCATCGACACCAGTTTATTGGTCCAACGAAATGATCAACCAACACCGAATAATTGAACGGTGAAAGACGTAGCTTGGGAGGGAAACGTTATAGGCACAGGGTATTTATTCACTAGGAAGAATCTTGAGAGCGCATGGAAACAAGCTAATGTGAGAAAGTAGTGAGCAAGATATTCTCTGAACAATTAAATGATGAAAGAATGAGCTTGTGGAAATACACTCCGCACATAAACACGTTAATGAGACGATGTATTGAGCAATATTTTCACTGAACAATTATATGATAAAAGGATCAGCTTGTGAAAATCCACTCAGCACATGAACACGCTAGTGAGACAAAGTATTGAAAAATATATTCACTGAACATTTCAATGACAAAAGAATGAGTTGGTGAAAATACACTCTGCACATAAACACGTTAATGAGACAAAGTATTGAGCAATATATTCACTGACCAATTTATATGATAAATGAATGAGTCTGTGAAAATACACTCCGCACATAAACACGTTAATGAGACAAAGTATTGGACAACATATTCACTGAACATTTAGATGATAAACGGAGCAGTTTGTGGTAAAAAAAATTAACCCAGAGCAAAATAAAATTGCTAGCGACTCGGGATTCTCCAGCATGTTCAAGTCCCGACCCTCCAATAGGTGCACGCGGTCATGTGTCGAATGACGCCGAGTTGGGCGGCGAGGTCTCGGGAGGAAGGGGCCTAGGGTCACACACAGTCCTGAGCACACGCATCGGGCCACACATAGTGCGTGCGTGTGTTTCGAAGCAGCCAAGACAAGGAGGTATTTAGCGGTGGGAAAGGATGGTTCTTAAGATACTGGTGAGCCTTCTCTCTCGACGAGTGGGCACCCTCTATTGTGAGCTTACTCCGATATGGATCTGTAATTGCAAGATCATTTTATGAGCCACACAAGTTTTTTTTCTATAATGATTGAGGGAACATCTTCAAAGACTACCCGAAGCACTCGATGGTGGGCCAATCTTGGCCACGTTGAACACTAGACGACAATTTCATTGTCGAACACCAGCCGCGCAGAGCTGCAAGATGTGTCGAGACTGGTCGATGGGTTTTATTTTGCACTGACACACAAAAATTCGGCGGTGTTAACACAGGTGCCGCTAAAACGAGCAGTGCAGCAGAACGTGACTGCCTTCCCCCGCGGCGAACAAAAATTCAGAAGTTGTATTGACGCATGAAGTTTTGCCGGTTTACTAAGACCAAATCACACTTGGCTGAATTTGGCTTAGCAAATAAGAGGAGCTGAAAAGCTTCTTCAAGTCTCATAATGAAAGATGCCCTTTACAATTTTTACCATTATCGGGATAGATGACATGTGCCTCTGAATGAATATATTTATATGCCAGGCTGGCAGAAGAACTCACTTCAATGATGTATGCCAAATGTATCGTGACAGGCACTGTACTTTTCTTGCATTGTTCTCAATTATAATCTACCAGTCGTTAATATAATTTTCTGCAGCGTCGAAATAGGCCATGGCGAGCAAATTCACCAAATTCAGTTCATATACAGCGCAAACAAACTGAAAATTATTGTATGTATCGATGGAAGGCTGGTTGGTTGAATGCCTCAGCAACCAAGATGCTGACAGGACTTTAATAGGTAATCATCTTGTTCTGGTGAGGTCTGAAGATGGGGTTAATAACCGAAATGAATGGACTTTCTACACATCTCAAAATCATCTGTTCATCCAATAAGTGCAATAGTGGCCATTATAATGAAGCTCTATAGTTTCATATCATCGATGCTAGAATTAAACAAGGAACGATGACTTCCTTTTTCAGCTTCTGATGTTTCTTATGTTCTACTGCAATAGTGAGGAATATTGCAAAAAAAAAATTCCACTCAATGAAACAAATACTCAATCCGAAATACTGGTAGTTTCAACAACCAATACCTTCCTGAACAATAGAGGGTTTTGACCTTACTGAACATTCAATGGTATTCCTACCTTGACAGCTTTAAAGCATATGAAGTTATTTTTGACATCGGATGCTGCAATATTATAAGGAAACAACTCTTCGAAAGATTAGACACGTCGTAAATAAAGCTAATTATACATGCTGCGTAAAAGTCTTTGTACTCGAATTCAATTCAACATGTAAAATATATATATACGTACCTAGTTGCGTTCATAATTTTTGTCCTGATATTATTTCAATGGAATAATGTGATGGATTTTCTGCACTAAACCAATCATGTTCATCACTTTAAAGAATTACAATTTTATCACTCGTTCAAACCAATAATAAGTATATATTATTTTGCTGTAGTGCTTTAATCCAGCTCAGCATATCAATCATATTTAGATAACAATATATTTCAGTATTTTTTTTCTTCGGTTGAGATTTAGCCAGACCAAGATGTGTTGGACAGCAACGGGAATGATGAGTTGTGTAGCGATTGGAAGGGATGAGTTATGCAGCCGTGGCCATGATGAGTTGTCCTGCAATGCGAATGATCAGTTGTGCATAAATTGGATTGACGAGTTGTGCAGCAATGAGAATGCAGGAAGGGGATTGAAGAGTTATGCCGCAAGGGAAATGATGAGTTGTGCAGCAGTTGGGTTGATCAGTGAACCACAATTCAAATGATGAGTTGTGCAGCAACGAGAATGATGCGATCTTGCTTTGCCAATTTTATTGGAAGAGGCAGATGTCATGACACCGGATTTCGAAAAGGCTAGATGACCGTTCCCTTTTTGATCCGTAGTATATAGTGACATCAATTCAAAAATAATGCACTCCTTGCTAGGAAATATATAAAATAACTCTACGGACAATGCAGCCAATATTTAACTATCTTGCCATTGGGGCACAATTATTCCGTTGAATTGTGGTGAGGGCACAATTCACTACGTTTCTGGCAATGAAACGTGTTCCAAATTTATTTTACATTGGTTCTTCATTATGTATTTCCATTCAATGGTTGGTTTAGGGGCAAAAGCACCGAAGACCCTAAGCCGATAGCGCCTCCTGCGGAAACCAAGACCTGGATAAGGCAACTGTTATAATGGCAGATTTTGTTATGAAAAGTCAAACTACGCATATCAACTTTTCATAAGTAAATGCACATGGGCTCAGTGGAAAAACTTATCATGTGGATAGAGAAATATCATCAAAAGCAGCGAAGGGACAGACCGGTGCCAAGCAGCGAGAGACGAGTATGGATCCTGAGCAGAGAGAGGTGAGCATAAATCAAGAGAGGCGCACTGATCACAAGCAAATCGAGACGTGCTGATCATGAGCAGCAAGACACTAGAATGGTCCAGGAGGCAAATCGGTCAGAAAGAGCGGGAGATTATCTGATCATAAGCAGCATGAGCAGAGAGAGAGCAGATCATAAGGTTTGAAAGCCCACCTGTCAATAAGTGGTACGAGGCGAGCCGATCATATGCATAGAGTTGCAAGTAGATCATAAGCAGCGAATGACAAACTGATCAATAACAGCTAGAAGCAAGGGTATCATAAGCAGCGGTCATAAGCACCACGAGACAAGCTGTTCATGACTAGTGAATTACCAGCATGGATTAGGAGTCGAGCTGAAGATGATGAGCACCTGGAGACAAGTTGATCGTATGTAGAGAGAGACAAGCGGTTTATTGGCAGCAAGTGACGAGAGCATGGATCAATAGACGAGCTGATCATGGGCAGATAGAAACAAGCATGGATCAAGATACGAGCTGATCATCAGCAGCGACAAAAAAGCGTGGATCCGTAGACATGTTGAACTGAACAGCGAGAGACAAACTTGGTTCAAGAGACGAGCTGATCGTGAACAGCTCGAAACCCTCATATCTCAAGAAACGAGCTGATCATATGTAGCGAGAGAGGAGTATGGATCGAGACATGCTGATCATACGCTGCAAGAGAATATAAGAGATAAGAGACCCACTCGTCATGAACAGCAAGTGGAGAACATAGATAAAGAGACGAGAGGAAGGCGAGATACACGCAGATCATGCGCAGCGATGGAGTAGCATTGATCAATAGACGAACTGATCATAAGCAGGGAGAGACGATTATGGACCAAGAGGCAGGCTGGGTATGGGCAGCGAGTGACGAGCATGGATCATGAGACAAACTGGTGATGGGAAGTGAGAGACAAGCATGAATGTAAAGGCTGATAACTGCAATAGACTCACGTAATCACACATTGCAATTTCTGAAGTTAATGCTTTCTATCAATATTTTCTGGCTAATAAAGGCTGACGCTTCTTGTAAGAAACTTCTTTTTTGAGTATTCTTTTTTCGAATGTCTTAACTATTTATGAAACCATTGTAATCCAATATAAATTGCAAGGATCTTCAAAATGATGGTTTCTGTGAATTTCATTTAATGAGAATATTGTTTTCTGAAAAAACAACATAATTATTTCAAGCCGTTTTCATTATCATTACTCAACGTTCGAATAATTAGCCTAGAATAATATTTATCAGAATTTAGCTGTTCATTTTACGACTTACTTTTATTCATGGATCCGATCGCCCCTTTTTATCCAAATGAAGACAAATTCCTGCAAATAATTTCTATCCAAAGCATCATTATCACAGCGCGCTAGCACCTTCTTTCAGCGCCGACATTTTATCGTCGGACTTATCTTTGTTAACTTGTTCATGATCACGTCCCACTTGGCCGCTTAGCTGTTCTCGGCTCACACTTCTCTTACAAATAAAACATTGAACGTTTAAAAACAGTATACGCGGAAAATAGAATCTTTCGCCCCCACTGCCTGAGTTGTGTGTTGGGTAGCAGAGAAAATTAGAGATCAGGGAACTAGCTGATCATGAGCAGCAAAAAATTAACATCGATCAAGAAACAACATGATCATGAGCAACGTCTGACTGCTGATCATGAGCAGTAACAGACAAGCTGACGTTAGGGAAGCAGGGAACAAGTTGATCATCGGCAACAAGATACATGTTGATCATAGGCAGCGAGAGACGGACATGGACCAAGACACGAGCATGGATCCATGGAGAAGAATATCAGATGCATCTTGAGACAAGGTGATCGTTAGCAGCGAGAACAGAGCCGATATAATAAGCGATCTACATGCATGGATCATGAGATGATCTGATCATGAGTAGCATGGGACAGGCATGGATCAAGAGACGATCGTATGTTGAGCAGCAGGCGACGAGCACAGTTCAGTAGACGATTTGATCATGAGCAGCGAGAGACATGACTGTATCATGAGACAAGCTGATCATGAGCCGAGAGAAACGAGCAGGTATCAAAAGACGAGCTTATCATGGGCATCGAATGATGAGCATGCATCAAGAAAACTGTTAATCACGAGCAGCGAAAGAAAAACTGGACACCAGACGACGGAGATGAGCATGAATCAATTGACAACCTGAGTCATGAGACAAGCGGATCATAAGTCGCAGGGCACATGCTGATCATAGATAGGCCGAAACAAAAATGGACCATGAGATGAGCTGATCATGAGCAGTGAGAGACATGGGTGAAAAAAGGACCAGCTGATGCTGATGATAATCTGCATGAGACAACCACGGATCACGAGTCGAGCTGATCTAGATCAGCGGAAGACGATCCAGAGCAGCGATCATCATGGCCAGCGTGAGTCGAGCATGGATGAAGTGACGAGCGTGAGCAGGAAATTATCAGAATTGAAATTGTTGAATGACAATCTTTGTCCCACGAATGCCGATGTTCGCCATTAATTGTTTATTTCTTGGCACCCTACCTATTAAGAAAAACAATGTTTTCCAATCTCGTTTGTAGGACATTCACAATAAATGATGTGGTTTGTTTTTGTCCTGATGATGATAAACAGTGAAAAAAAGTCAAACAATTTTTTTTCAGGACGTGGTCATTTTTTGTAAATCACCTTTCCAATTTCCTAAGCTAGGCGATGTTTTAAAATAATTTAATTGCTGACGGTTGTGTTCTTTCTACTAGCTGTTGATTTTCCTGAATCCAATTCTCCCTCTATATCCGAAGACCAGCAAATTCCTGCAAAAGAATCTTGATCATAAGCAGCACCACCGTGGAGCTAACACCTTTCCTCAGCGCCGAAATATTTTTGCTGGACTTTTCTTTGCTAACTCGTTCGTGATTTTGTCCAATTTTGCGGATTAGATATTCCGAGCTCACGCTTCTTAAACAAGTTTTACTGTGAGCTTAAAAAAATGGCCAATGCGGATGATAGAATCTTTCGGCATCATCACCTGAGTTGTTTGTTGGAGAGCAGCTCCGCAAAGTACAGTTAAATCAGTGTATTCTGACGATAGAATCTTTCGGCCTCATCACAGGAGTTGTGTGATGGAGAGCAGCTGAAATAAGCACAGTGTAATCAGTGTATTTTGATGATTGAATCTTTCGCAACCACCACCTACATTTTGTGTCGGGTAGTTGAGTGCCCAGAATAATGAGAGTAGGCTGGTAATGGAGTTCTCTGCAATCACCACCTGAGTTGAGTTGGTTAACAGAGCTCTCCATAAAGACAGTTCATGAATCAAACATTTGAATTCTCATTAACGGAAAGCATGTTCAGCGTGAAAAATTATAGTTTAAAAACAATTCATCAAATTTTTTCTTCTAGTAAGGAAGTGCGAAACTAGAGAGAATATGCCAGCAATAACGTTAGGAGATCATGTATATGGGCAGCGAATTTAGTATTGGAAAAACTTCAGTCTTCGTCAAGATTTGATCCCGCGTTTTAATAATACGAGTCCAGCACTTTACCCGCTAAGCAGCCAGCACAACAAAAGTTGTGATTCAAGCTTTCGTGGGTATTGTACTGCTTAAGGTTGACTGCCAATTTCTTTGTTATATCACTTCCATGGCACAATAAACCTGTTCTGAGATGTCAGAGAGAAATACCAACAATAACGATGAAGCTTATGTATATGGACAGTGGAACGTCGGTGGAGTTTGTGCTGAGAAACTGAAGATAGGAGACGTTTAGTGCGTCCGTTGATTTGATTGTAACGGGTAGCACCATCGCCAGTGTAACAACTAGATCGGACTTATATGAATTTTGATCTTCTTGAGTGCTGTCAAAGCTGATAACTGCAGAAGTCGTAAATATTTGTGATGAAAGTGAATTTCGTTCGTTTGATTAGTCTGATATTTGAAGGCTACCATTTCTTTCAGACTATTAATTGGCACAAGCTTCATCGTGCAGGTTGTGCTATGCTTCAAAAAGCCTGTTGGTATGCGATCATAGGATGATAGCAGAGAATTCGCTGACCTATCATGGCGGATTTTGCTCTGTTGTATAATGATTTGTTGATGATGGAAACTATCACTTCATAAAGATTAACAACCAGCAATGAATGCACTTAAGTGTCTGAAACTGCATTCCTTTCCCAAATAGTAGCATCAGTCCCAGGGGCATCAATCTCAAGCGCCCCTTTGGAGGTAAAACTAAAACTGACTAAATGAGAAGTTTGCAGACTTGACGTTACGGCCACGAGATGGTGCAGCCCCGAGTAGTTGTTGAAGGAGGCAGGATGAGCAGTGTTAGTTTGGTGAACACACTACAGGTGGAAGAGTGTCAGGATCGGTTGATAAGGTGAGTCGCGGTGTAGGGTGTAAGATTCAACAGACAACCGAGTCAACTGCCGAATGTTAGACTTGCAAAAATTATGAACAATACGCATATGAGTTGCCTGCAAGCAGGCTGCAAAGTGGAACATCCTCCTCTAAATAATGTGCGGATCGGAAAGAAAAATATCTAGAAGTCACACACCTATGTGACAGCTTTGGGAAAAGCCTAGCTGGAACCTTTACGTATACAACACGATATAATAGTGTGTATTGCCACAGTTATTATAGTGAGCAAACTAGTAGTCTATTGGAATAGGTCATTGAAATTCAGTTTATCATGTGCCATTCATTGTTTATCACACTTTGACGGAATGAAAATGTCTGCTTAACCAAAGAAAATTTACAAGTGTAAACAAATGAATTATTACTTCTTTATTCTTCAAGAAAGAAGGATCGTTCAATGTGATATCATCTTGTGAAATCCCAATGTATCTGAAAAGCAATTATGACAGTACCTGATAATTGTATACGTCGTAACATATCATGGTATCACCTCCCATATTAAGCCGCCCACCATGCCAGCAGTGACCACAGTGGACGATGATATATTTACATTACATGCCTCGCAGCACGCCTACAGTGCTCTCTGCGGCTCATTGCTCTCATCATTGCATTCCTTTACAAGAGATGCCGAGTGGCCGATATGATATCTTCAATTCGTGGCTACTTGGTGAAGCAATGCTATCCTTTACTATTCCTTACTCTAACTGACCGACTAAGTGATAACTGTCTCGCATTAGTATACATTTGTGCACACACCTAGGAAGGTAGCTCGTCTTGGTGAATGGATGTTTCAAAACAATTAATGAAGTTTAAAGACAAAGCCATTCAACTCCATTCATGCAACTGATTTTGCAGCGTGCAGTAGATAATAAATATTTTAGTTTGTGTGCATCGATGTTTTGTTACATTTTTTGAGTTGCAATGCAAACCACACTTCAATGGAAAAAAATGCACCTACTCCAACGTTAAACACTCAAGTTACTCTTCCATCCCCTAATCGTGTTGAAACGCTCAATGTGACGCGTCATCACCCAATAGTACCTAAACACTCAATGAGAGGGTTCCATCACCCACTCGCATCAATACACTCAATGTGACGCTTCAAGCTCCCAGTCGTATCTAAACATTTGATGTAACACTTACATTTCCCACTCGTATCTATTCGGTCGATGTGGCGCTTCCATCTCCCACTCGTGTCCTATGAATACTCCATTTCAAAGTTCACCATTTCTTGAACCGCTAATGCGTTCATTGCTGTGCCAACAAATGGTTCTGCTAAGACTCCGACGCTCGCCACTCAGCAAAGGTCAAATACCGCAAGGCTATCCAGTGCAATTGATAGTCCGTATCGCTGGGCTAGACGCAATGCTATCAAAGCCGAGTGGCTGTCTAGCATCGACAGGCAGGATGCAAGGCTGTCAAGGACTAGTAGAGTAAGTGATGGTCCAGTGTCGACAAGCAAGATGTGAGCCCATCTGTACTGGAAGTGATGCCATCATATCAGAGCGGTTGTCTAGTATGGAATGGTTGAACGCAAACACATGATGCCGAGTAACGGTCCAGTATCGACAGGGCTGGTCGTGAGTAAATCAAAGCTGAGCGACGGTCCAGTATCGACAGGGCTTGTCGTGAGTTTATCAAAGCTAAGTGACGGTTCAGTATAGACAGTCTGTACATATGGCTATCATAGCGGAGTACCGGTTCGGTGTCTACCTTCTGGACTCAAGGCCATCAAAGCCGAGTGGCAGCCAAGTATCCATGGAGCTTTTATAGGGGACAATCAACGTTTAAAATCAAGTGAACCGAGTGGAGGTCCAGTATCGACAGACTGGGTGTTAGTCGACCGCCCGATCTTTTGCCGCCGAGACAAATTTATTGCACCGTCATCGTTAATGTTGAGGCTGTCACGCGCAGCTCAGACTTGAGTTACATTTATTGCCGGGAGGGAAGGGGAGGGGAGTCAATAAAATCATAGAATTTGAACATCGTTATGTAAACCCTTCGTGAGCTTTACGATTATTTGCGGGTTTCGGGCACTTGCATTTCCAGGTAATCCTTCATCAATCGGTGTACGAACCCCGTGATGTAATTTCAGCAGTGCGTTAACTACTGGAACTGCGATGGATGGAAACGCCGGCATGGAAACGATGATAGCAACAGGAGTAACATATCACCAGAGCTCATGGGTTTTTATCCACTTGGAGGATGCAATCCGGTTGTATTGGTCCTCAATATCAGATTACAAATAGGCTTCATTTATAGTACCTAGTGACTGCTTGCTACGCTTTTGATCTTCTGGGCTCTGAGGCCGGTTGAGCTGCCCATCTTGGGTGACCTTAGCCAACCAAGATGGAAAAGCGTCGCCTGTGAATACCCGATGTGAACGTTTGAGGGCATTTGATCAACCTTATTTTAATGAAATTGATGAATCATGAAATGATATTTTTTACTAAATTACTGGAACACATAACCTATGATTCAACGGTTAATTCCCAACTGAAACTTATTGACTTCCAAAAGGAAACCTCAAGCTTTTAATTTTGGACTTCAAATACCGTCATTCAGCATTTTTGAACTCGGAACCACCCATCTCAGCCGATCACGCTGCCGTTTTTACATGATGTTAAGAGCAAAAAAATATTCTAGCGGAGAACGGAGTCTTTTTAGGCTGAGCCATTCCCCGAGGCTCCATTTTCAGAGGATCTCCAAGATGCAAAGTTGTCTGAGCACCGCTACGTTACACTTTTTTCCGCGCAATTATGAGCACCGATACGTTACACTTTTTCCTTTTCTTGTCAAAGAAGGACTGCCTAATCTTCAATAACTGTAAGCCGAGATAGATAATCTGAGGGATCAGGTAGCGAAGTTGGACGAGCCGGCTGACAAAGTGGGTGCTTACAAAAGGAGGGAAACTTTAATATTTACAGGGTAGGATGTCCCCCGGCCGGTTGACGACAAACATTTCACTCATATTGCTTGCGAAGCTGAATCAACATTTTGCGTTCAAATCCTAGAGACTCCCTACGCTAACAATGTCGCCAATCGTTGCCTTCGTTACTTCAACAGTCTTATGTTTCTGAGGTTGGTGAGGTGAAGAACCATGATATTACTCCCGTGATAGCTAGCTATGACGAAGACAACCATGTCTGATTTTTTGAAAGATCTCTTAAAGATAATTGACTATGACCCTACTTTCTTACAGCATTTTTTTTATTTTATAACCCGCCAATATAGTCCACTTGTTTTACTATCGGTGAAATACAATTTAAACGGCCTCGTAAATCATGTTTCACACTCATCCAATTCAACAATTGCCTCTGCACTGCACTTAGTTAAATATAGTTCAAAGGCAGTCAAATATAGTTATTCGTCTTGGTTTGTGTATAATTTATGTCATTTATTCACCTCTTCATTATTCGGACGATATTTTAGACCCATATTTACAATATATTAGCCCATTTTAACTTCCCAACCCCATGTTTGGGAAGTCACAATTTTCCCATCCTAACCCTTGTATTCGTGATTTTCCAACCCCATGTATTCGCAATTCCCCCACCTCATGTATTCGTGTTTTCCCAACCTCATGTATTATTGATTTCCCAACGCCTGGCGTTCCTGATTCCTACAAGCTGAGAGAGATCAGCTGCGACGAATTCAAGTTGAACTTTCGTTTACGTTAATTCAAATAGTGAATATGATAATGAAGTTTGATGTATTAGATTTAAAAATTGAAAACCCAATGCCCGACGATGGAAATAAATGTGTTAATATGTATGCGTATAACTGAGAAGATACTAATCAGTGACGTGCATAGTAACCCTGCATTTAGGGTACAACTGATTAATTCAGGGTTACTATACACGTCGCACGGTCAGAGACGGGGCAGAGGAGGTGGAGTATCGCTCTTTAACACATTGGAATTTATTATAGATATAGTGGAACATCTCGGCGAATGCAGCTATGCAATCGAGTCGTGTTTTTCCGAATGAAATTTGATAGAAAATAATTTATGTTTTTATTGTTTATCGTCCGCATGCGGATATGAGGGAAAATGTATTTGGTCCATTGAAGGGTATGTTGAAACAAGACATTCCCGCGAATATCAAAATTGATGTATACACCTAATTAACAAATTTTGTGTTTCGTTACATTTTTACCCACCATCACAAAGCCCAGCCCGCTTTTTTTTCAAATGAATAACGTGGATATGTCGCTTCCTGACAGGATTTCGTGTACATCGTTGGGTAGTTACAATAATTGATATATAATTTAATAAAATTGACTACAAAAATGAATAGCGGAAATTAAAAATATTAGTCGTGCAATCACTCTCCTGCTAATATAACTGAATTGGTTGACAGTTTGGCTTATATGTCTATTATATTTCAGATCCTGGAAATGTTTAAATCTCTTGTTGTTATGTGACTGCAGAATTCGTGACCGTAGCCTAATATTGAGTTAATTATGTAACAACAAGTGATGACATTTCTATTTGTTCAATTTGGGTTGAATCAACATAGAAGATATTTAAATATGTATCTAGATGTTCCTCAATCTTAGAATCTAGTTATCGTATATCTGAATTCTTGTGTTCAACTCACCCATTTAAATATTTATAAAACTTATCACTAACTGTCATCCTTTTGCTACATCTAGTGGTGTATTCATGCAGTTCCTGTTTGTTCTTTTCTCTTATATTCTATGCAGGTTTATGAGAGTGAGAGAGTGCGCTTCGTGTGTGTGTGAGTTTGTGTGCGTGTTCGTGGGATCTTGTGTGTGAGTGAAACATGTGTTTGCGTATGTTGTTTTGATGCACTGAAAGACTTGTACTTCTATACTTGAGGGGTTCGTGTTTATATATGTTTGTAATATGTTTCGATTTGAAGAGATATGTTGGAACGATGACTGGCATGAAAAATCACATCTTCTAGAAATGTATTCCCACGTTTTTTGCCAATCTCTTGATTTTGGTTCCCACAACAAAATGGTCTGACATGATCCCTAGCAGTGTACATTGAAAACGTTGGCCCTGCGAGGGACATTGTTGATATGCTTTGTATATATGTGGGTTGAGATGCAGCAAAATTTCCAAATAGCTGCGGCTCCCATACACCCTCGATCAAACATCACGTTTTATTGTTTACTGAATCTAGACTACGTGGCATTTTTATACTCCTAGCAGCAGTTGGTCAAGGGTCAATGAAGTCATCCCATAAACTCTGATATTCATAACTGTTAGAGTTATTTGCAGATTGTTATCCTCACGCTCAGCTGGTTTACATTCTTTCCCATGTTTTATCACAGCGGTTAGTCTTGGCCCAACGGCGTATTTCCAAACACACCCATACCTTCTCCGCTTGATTAGATCTCCTGTCTGCTTTTGAACGTTTCTTGAGCATAACTGAGAGTGGACAGCGATCACTTTGCGTGCGTTTCAGTCAAAATTCCACCGCTTTTCTATCCAGAGTCCAAGACCCGGTTCCGCTCTCTCAAATGCAGAACTGCAATATCAATAAGCCAGTATTGCCCAAGTTGCCCTGTTATTGTCTCGATGTCATGTCTTGTCAGCATTGGTGGGATAATGTATGGTGCGTCAGCATGTCTTGTGTTCAGATGATTCATAGAAACTGTTTGATTAGATCTTACAAACTTGAACCGCTAGATGACGCTAGAAACGATGGTGTGGTGATGTCAACGACAACCAGTATCAGCAGGGTACATTTAAGGAAAAACGTTTGTTTTTGATTAATAGATCCGCTAGAAATGCAACATTTATTCGGTAAGATGCTGCTTTCTGAATATAGAAGGTGTAGTTGAACGTGTTTCCGTCTATTTTCTTTATTATCATTTTTGTTAATAAACTTGCGATGGCCGTATTGTGGATACGCCCATTACTAATGAATTTAATGCTGTTCGACGCACTAAAGATGCATTGTATGTTCTTCTATGTAAACACGTGTGGCAGTCTATGTACACATTTTGATTAGGTCTGGTTTTCATCAGTTGAAATAACGTAAAGGCAACAACTCACCAGCCGCCGGCAGAAGGCGTTTCATTAATTATCCGACTCATAAAGCGATAAGAGTCTTGGTAACTATTGGTAATTTTAAGATGACGTCAATGCTCATGGGCCGATTTCTGCTGTAAGTAAAAAATATCTTCGCAGTCCAGATAAAGATCAAATAAACATAGGGCATATCGTGTTGCAACTCCCATATGAACTGATGGAAGCTGCAGGTTCTGAGACAACGGTTGTCGAAACGCATCATAGGTACTTAATTTGACCTCTTCAAATTGACTGTTTCTTTGATCTTTGTAAATTGTCCTCACCATCGTTGACCTTCTGTAAATGAAACAAATAACCTTAGCTATGCTCTATCTTTAATGGTGATGTTATCAGTGTTCTTAGAATAACTAGATTAGAAATTAGCGGCAAATCATCCGCAATTTCGAAAGGCCTTCTGTCCAGTCCCACACACAAGTAACTGTCAAGTGTGGCTGGTTGTAACAATAGGATCAGTCGAAATCTGTTAAGAAAATCACTGTTATTTCGAAATATTTCATATGTACTTTGATTTATAATTGAGAAAATATAAAAAACTGATTTGAATATTTTGTCTACAGGAAACATTTTGATGTGATTGGATAGCGACGTGTTTAAGTGATGCATTTCCTAGTAGATATAATCCAATTCAGGGGTGGAATAGAATCTCAATCCAGTCAAATTTACATAGCAATAATAATATTTTCTACATTATTACCCAAATATTACTAACGATTTTCCAATATTTATTATGACTAACTATTGTAGACCTAGTCTTGTGAGGTCAGTCCGGGTCCGTCTGACCTAAACCCCTGACTTCCTGCCGGCAAAACTCTGATACATCTTTCTCCGTCTGAAAACAGAATTTCGATTGGGGCTGAATATCAACTGAAACAAAAAGTACTTATCGGATCGAAAAAGCAATTGGGATATAGGTGTTATATAAATAAAAATAAATCCATTCCCATTAGGTGCGCTGAGTAGACGCAAGAAATTGGGAAAAATGTTCACTTGCATAGCTCTCGGAGCTGTTGTATTCCTCCAAACATGGCAGCACGAAAAGTTTAAAAGAAAATGCGACAACTGCAGTTTTTTTAACTCCATCGCAGCCCAAATTCAATTATATTGCAGGGAGTTCAATACGCGACGTCAAACAGTCATTGCATATAAATTTGAAGTTGAGCGAAGGCAAAATAGTCAATCGTCGTCGAGATGTTGATGAAAAAGTCCAATGTTTTCTTCAGGAAGTATAGGTGGTTTAAGATGACGTCAGATACCCTGGAAACTGATGCCGGGAAAACAAATTGGTTTTGATGCCTAGATCGAGCGAAAATTAATGTTGGACTGAACGTGCACTAGCTTTCTTTGGGTGTATGAAAGACGCAGTTATTTTGAGGAACAGGTGTGTCCCGAACATACTTTCACTGGATTTTGGGATGGCGTCAAGGACCATGCACCAGCTGCAGCTGCGAGATCCAACAACACTAAAGATAGGGTGTAGCAACTGCCCGAGGGAGTATGGGATCCGCGGCTGATTATACGAGCTGGTGCCTCTCAAACTCACCTATACGAAAGTTATTTCAAAAAATAGTTCTCTATGAACTTCACAGCGCTAGGTTACTAAGCTGAGAAAAAATACGATCGTTAGCAATAGTGGCTCAAAGTTGATCATATTACTCAATATTTTATTGAGTCATAAGTCATAACTCACCGATCTGATACTGCATGAATGAAAAAAACGTCTCCAATAATGTGTCAAAAATATGCATTCTTTCGTATGCTTTCCTCAGTAGGTATACTTCCATGGTGGTCACGGAACCGCGAGAGTTGCAGTGTAAATATTAGAGTTCAATGAATCTTTAAATTTTGTGAGCTCCTTACAAGGATGGTATAATATCATGCAATGTCTCTAGTTACCTGCTGACGCAGCGTCATGAACGAGCTTTTACTGTGAAAGCGGTCACGGGAGAAATAGCGGGAATGGTCTTGATATCGTTTGACGTCATTGTGAATGGTGAAAGTCGTATAAAAAATTGATTGAACTATTGGCAAACACATTGTTCATCGATTAGGCTAATCGAAATTTCGCTGACGTTGATTGCAAATAAGATTACGAAGTTTTGTTTTGGCTTTCTCGCGTCGCACATTTATAAATCCTGATGTCTTTGCTCTAGGATGTCGATATTCAATATCAAAAAACTGTAAATGCTACATACAGTTTTTACAGAAACCAGTGTTTCATATTGACCATTGAAAACAAGTTAATCAGACTTTACGAAAGAAGTGATTGTTTTTCTTCTGAAAAGTGATTGCTCCAGAATTAACAGTTCAACTGACCACGCGGTTGTGCCAGCATCCACTTAGGTTTCGTGGTTAAATATGGACGTGCCCCGTCTTCATACTATACGGTCTTTGCTGCTTCTTCTATATTTTGACATCACCCTTATCAGAAGAAATTATTGTCTGAACTTTTCTGTAATGGATTACATTTGGTATTCAGGTAGCAGATGGTCGGGGACCAGAATTGTCTCACATAGAGTTTGTATTCCAGGCTGATCTGCATTTCATCCAATTTAAATTTTCAATTATCTAATCTGTGTTAATTCTTTATTATATATATTGTTCAAGCATTCCGGAAATTTGCGTTTTATATGGCAGCTTTTACTACCATCTCTCGAAGTTTTACGTGTGTATCTTATTAGATACATACCTAGACGAATTCGATACAAGCCTAGACGTATTCGATACATACCTAGACGTATTCGAACCGTAGAAGTAGCCGCATAATTGATATGCATACCGCAAGCTGACCGTTTTTTATTCGATTTAGTTTTTCCGTTATCAAATCTGTCCTAATTCTTTATGTTGCTTCCCGTTCCAACACCAACAAACTCATTTTTTTCAGAACGAGTGGACATCCTGGGAACCGTTTTCATTGAGGACACATTCATTTTACTAATTTGTAAATGAACCAAATATGCGGGAATTGTTTGATATGAGAGATGAGCCATCGTCGTTAGAAATCCTTCAATAACGAGTCGAGGTTGGCTTTGCGTACCCGTTCACCATGAATTGTTAGTTCCTCGTAATTCACAGTAAGTACCACTTAACACGTAACAGCAGATACATACGCACAAGGCAACACACGTTATCTTCGATGAAATATTGCTGTACGTGCCAAGCAACTGATATATTTATTTTACAAACCACAATTCTCAACCGAAACCCGTTACTACCCTCCAGCGCATTCTCCAAGCAGCGCAACGGTCTCTATCAGCCAGGAGCTCAGCAATTCAATTTGGCCAGGATTAGCCTTGTTTATCTATGCTTAAATGTCTCTCACCCAAGCAGTTTCAAGGAACTAACAGCGTCGGTATCTTGCTTGCTCGTTAGAGTTCCTCTAAGCAGCTTAGGTGCCGTCGGACTCGACCCAGGGATGCTCACAGCAGCTATTTGGGGAGCTGGAAGGAAGGGGAGTTGGTGATACGGCCCACCCAGTGTGCCGCAGTGTCTTGTCAAAGAACACCAGCAAACCGGCTAAGATCTGATTATTTGTTACTCTGAAGTCATTGAACAGATCTATTTTACTTTCCTCTTGCATGTTGCATGGATCGTGCAGTGAGAGGCGTGGCTTGGGTCTTCGCATGAGGCTTGGCGAAGGTCACGTAGCCGAAGGCGGGTCGAAGGTCATTCAGCTGGAGGCGGGTCGTGTGTCATGCAGGGCCAAGCACGAGGCGTGCCTGCCCCGAATAAAACGTCTTCCTCACTTGAATCATTTCACAATATCTATGTTACTTTTTCTTGCTTCGAATATTAATGTGTATACATGTTCGACCCATTAACAAGGCCCATGCAACCTTCTCCTGC
>SDVV010001726.1:0-24791 GCA_016164225.1 Gammarus roeselii
TATGGACATATAACTGACGAGGTTCTGAGTTGTTGGAGGCGAGGATTCGTTTCGTTGCATCCGAGTCTTTATCTTACCTAAATTAATAGTTCGTATTTATACAACTAAACCGCGTACCTGTAAATATTGTGTTGCGTTGCTGTCGGAGAGCTGTTATTGCCCGTGTGGCCGCTGATCTTGTTCTAATCTCGAAGATGCTACCTCTACGCACTAGGGTGCGTACGTATCAAACGTAATGTTCTAAAGGATTGGAAGCGGAGGTCCGTTTCGAGAAAGCGTTTTTTCTCTTGCGCACTAGCGTGCGTCTGACACTGCTAAAATTTTCACATTTTTTCTAACGTTGAAAGCGTTGTTTCGTTTATTCCTCGCGCACTTAGGCGTGCGAGCCTACTGGAATCAATAATCATCGAGCCCTACGGGGGAGCCTATTATGACTCACGTTGAGGCTCTGGTGGAAATGAGGCTCAAATCAAATCCACCTTCATGTCTCTCCTCCCCAACGCCTGCTTCAGACCATCCATATGTGTTCCAATTAATGAAATCACAATTCATTTAGATTCCATTATTACGCAAATGCTTAATTAGCAGACAAATCACTGACATGCTGAGGCTTGGAACTCTTGAATGTTTTCTGTACGAATTATCCAAAATAACATTTCTGTTGATGTGACTGGTCTGACCTGCAGGTGGTGTTTGAAATGAAAAAGAAGGAAATTGAGAAGGCGCGATCACAGCTCGAGGAGGGGCAAGACGGAGCCGACTTCAAGGTATGGTCGTCACTTCAAATACTCTGAACTTTTAGGATTGTACAAATATGAAAACCTAGACGTCTTTTCACATTTGCAGTTAATCTTTTTTCTTTCAGGGCTCTCGACATTCGATACTTTTCTTTAATCTGTTGGCGACCATTTCAGTATGGTCTCCAAAAAGCGCCACTCGTTCTTGTTCAACTGAGCAACTTGTTCACTCTGCCTTGCGCACTCGCAATATCTGAACTCTAATGAGGATGGTGTGTTGCACTCGTTCATGATAGTTTTCTACAACTTGCCCTCTCTTTTTTTCCCACTTTGTAGCTGCTCTTGCGTGCAAATCTCATGCATGGGATCTCCATTTCATGTATCTTTGTCTTTCCTCAACGACTCTTTAAGTATTGGTCTTTTTGTTCACGGCACCTTCAGGATGACTGCGAATCCTTGGGGGCTCGGGAGCAGGGCAGGTCGAGTGTAAAAGCTTCATGCCGCCATCCGGGAAATAATGGCATCACATGGCCTCATCACCTTCGGGGTTACTGCACCTTCTGCGGCAACCGTGCTTACCTTTGACATTCGCAGCGTGAAGGATGATGACTCTCCCTTGTAGCCAACCCAATCACTCAATTTTATTTCTCACTCTTGTATAGCCAATACGTTCATGTCTTCTTGCAAGTTTACATTGGTTCACAATACCATCTGTAATTTTGTACGGGTTTTTGATATTTAGTATCAGCTTTGCAGCTGTAAAACTTCATTACACCTATACCCTCACATCTTTCCAAAATCACACACGGTGTAAGAATTTTTGTCGTTCTCATCAAAGACTCTAACATGAAGAATTACAAGACATTCCTGATACTCGAATTTAATTGTAAAAAATTATCAACATATCATCACTCATCCAACAGCTCACCAATAACTCGGACCAACTGATATATGGACATCAAAGCTGCTGCTGTACTCGATGCTATCGAGCTGCTGTAAAAGTACAAAATAAGGTTTCAAGTTTATTTGTCTCATAGCAATGAAGTTTGATCCGGTTGTGTGGGTGTCGAAGCGATCTCGAAAGTGAACGATGACTTGTCGATGACATGATGCAGCACTTGTTTGACGTCCGTTGCCACGAAAACATAAACTCCGTGCACTAGTAAGCCTTGACACTCTTATCTAATCTGGTACGGTTTCCCCATCTCTCTTCAGAAGATTCTGTCCTAACCCAGTCTTTAGGTGCTCCACTCCTTGTGTGTTGAGTCACTTGTAACCCTGGGTTCAGATGCGTAGTCTCCTTCCTTGGTTTGGATGCTCTATCTCACTTGAGAGTCGATCCTAACCCAGTCTTTAGGTGCTCCACTCCTTGTGTGTTGAGTCACTGGTCACCCTGGGTTCAGATGCACCGTCTCCCTCTTTTGGTCCAGACGCCACACCTGTCTTAAAAATAGTGTTTGACGAGTAGGGTTCGGGTGCGCCACTCTCGGCGTGCGAAGTCATCAGTAACAAAGGGTTCGGGTACTTAAACAATCTCGAAAGTCACAGGTGACCCTGCATTTGAGTTTTCCTTTCTTTTTTTGCGACACAGGCCTGGGTTTGGTGAGTCTACATTCTTGAGGCGAATAAATACTATCTTCGGTTTTGATGATTAACTCTGATAGGACTCTAATTTCAATTAAATATGAATGTGTTCAGGTGATTCTAATAGTAATTTTACCCACCCTCCCTCTTGAGCTCGTTTCTCTATCCACCCTCTTGTTTCCGTTTCCGTGCCTCTACCCAGCCTCCTCTTGTTTCCGTGCCTCTACCCACACTTCTTCTGTTCCCGTCCCTGTGCCCACTCCCCTTCTGTTCCCGTCCCTGTGCCCACTCTCCTTCTGTTCCCGTCCCTGTGCCCACTCTCGCTCTTGTTCCCGTCCTTATGCCCACCCTGCCTCTTGTTCCCGTCATTGTGCCCGCCCTCCCTCCCTCTTGTTCTCGTCTTTGTGCCTACCCTTCCTCTTGTTCCGTCCCTGTGTCCATCCTCCATCTTGTTCTCGTACCCATGCCCACCCTCTCTTGTTTTCGTCCCTCTCTTTTTACCGTCCCTGTACCCTCCCTCCCTCTTGTTCCCGTCCTTGTGCCTACCTTTCCTCTTGCCCCTGTGCCTCTATTCACCCTCTTCCTTGCTCTTGTGCCTTTACCCACCCGGCTTCTTGCTCCCGTTCCCATCTCCATCATTCTTCATGTTCCCGTTGTCCCGTGTCTACCCTCCCTTTTTCTTGGTTCCGTGATCAAGCCATTCATACTTCCTGGTGCCGTGACCGTGCAATTCATCCCTCCTGGTACCGTGATCGTGCCCTTCCTCCCGCTTGGTACTTTGACCGTGCTTTTCTTCCCTCTTGTTATTGTGACTCCCTTTCTTTCCTTTTGGTACCGTGAGGCCTCCGTGGCCGAGTGTTTAGCGTATCCGACTGCAGTGTCAGCCTCTGGTGCTGCATGTCGCGAGTTCGGCCTCGGCAGGGACACGGCGGTCTGGTGGCGGGGAAATTTGGCTCCTCCCCCCTCTGTGTCTGCCTATCTTAGCCACCCCCCCTAACTAGGGGGGAACGGCTGTATGTCTATACATACATACCGTGACCGTGCCCTTTTTCCCCCTCTTGTTTCCGTGCCTACGCCTGCACACCCTAACTTCTGATCGTAAGCCTATCTTTTTCCTGTGCCTGCCTCTCCTCTGTAGCTCGGTCTCTCTTGGTTCCCAGGACTCCGGTCTGCTATCCAGTTTAGACGGCACTGGCGGCTTCATCAGCGCCTCCCTCACTTGCGGCGCAGGAGGCGCCATCGCTGACTTACTTGACCTGCAGAGCGAGCTCTCTAACCTACAGCGAGGTCTCTCTCAGATCTCTAGCAGACACGCAGCAGCTTCGTCATCTTCGCAAATGCAGAAGGTTCATTCTGCCTTTTCATGTTAAATTGTTCCTCTCTGTGTTCATGGTGTGTTCCTCTATTCTATTTTTTATCGTTCATTTGTAGTTGGAATGACCGTTTGGTTTTTGTTCGTATCTGTTGGCTGTGCTTGTTTGGTTTCCTTTGTTTTTTAGACGAATGATGTAATGGATGCTTTATATGTTAATTCAACCATTTGTTCATTAGCGAATCACTTACATTCTTTTGGGATTACAACCAGCAACGAGGGCTTTCAAGCACTACTTACTAATAGCTTATATACTTTACCTCTTATCTTGGCACCCTCTTTAGTCTTTATAACGTCTTGTGACACCCGTGCATACATTTGACGTTTGCAGCGTTAATGACATTACCTCTACGCAGTAGTAATCCCACTCACTCTAATCTAGTCACTATATCACTAGATACCAGCACCCACCTACCACCACCAATCATCTCCCTATAAACACTAGCTACCAACACCTCACCTGTCTCCATCATCTCAGAATCTTCCATTATTACACACGCCTTGTCACAAATTACACATCCCTGACCCTGCCCCAATCATAAATCTGTTCACAAAATTGTTTGAACTATTTTTTATGCTGTCGGCTTGCTATGCATCGTTTCAACTTGGTCAGTTTTGAGTTTATTCGACCTTCAGATAAATGGTCTCCCTGTTTTTTTTTTTCAAGATTTTTTTTTGTTGGAAACAGTTTTTTATTCTTCATAAATTACACTTTTGACCGCATTTTTAAATCTTGCTAGAAAATGTTTAGCCAGTTCCTTGGGCTCCAGTATAACTAGATTTAAGCACGGCTTATTGTTATTGGCTTATTGTTGATGAATTACTGAATTTGGATATTCTCGTCCTTTATGGGATCGCCTACTTCAGAGACCACTCATCACTACTCTGAGTGGTTTTTCTTTATATGAGTATTTTGTTTTAACGAATCATTAATCTCTTACTTGAACCAGCGTAGAATTTCTACGATTGCTCCAACCTAACTACTGACCATAAGAAGAAGCAATTCAAGTACCTCGTCATATGCCTTTTTATTTCAATTTTGTTTTGTGAGTGTTTCTCTTGTGCTTGAACCACTTTTCCGTTTCATTTAATAGTTGTTGTTACGTTTGGTATGTTGTGTCATGGATGGTGCTCGGCTGTCCCCATTCACATCACTCGCTTGTATAAGGCGCTGTATCTTGATGGCATATAACCATGCTATCTGTGCTTACAGAATACATTCTCGTATCAGCATGAAAGATACAAATCTAGAAAATTCTAATCCTCTTTGTTTGCATGGCTGTAGATTACCGAGATTGTCCTAAATTGTGTTGATTCCCAATGATACATTTCGTTCAGTTACGTTATCGTGGTAGTAATGATAAACGATTAGATTTCAATTGATTCCGAGTATATTTGGTAGCACTACTAGTCACATGCCGCAAATATTTATAATTTCAGCTATTTTTTGCAGGAAGAGAAGCCGTTCGATCCTTTCGGGGACTCATTTCGTCCTGCCAGCGTGGCCAGCTCCTCAGCTAGCGGCAGTGGCGGGAAAGCTGGCCTGGCTGTTGGCGGATCAGCCACCCTACCCTCCTCCGCCGCCAGCGCTGCCAAGGCTCGCCTTCCCTCTACCTCATCCGGTGGCAGCGCCGTAAGCATCAGCAACGCACCTCCTCCCCTGGCACCTCCCCCCATTTCCGGGCGGTCTAGACACGACAGCGCACACTCCCGCCATCACAATGTTCAGCAGCAATCCTCTCAGCAACACAGCATGGGCTCTGACTCGGAACATCTTGCGTTCGCCACGAAATTCCCGGTAGATTTCAACAACATGACACGTCCAGGCGCTCAAAGCGTCCCTCCGCATGACGTTCACGAGGACCGCTATGCCGTATTTAAGGAGGTGCGACCGGCCAGTGATGAGAGCCTCAATGACTTTAAGGGAGGCGGGTTTGGAAACAGTAGCCGCCTGGCCGTGTCGCATGAAGCTGTTGATTCTGGTCACTTCAGAACCGGCGGTGAGTTCGGGGATGAATGGTCCCTAAACGACCTTGCCGGGACTAGCGTTACCAGTGAGTCTGACGTTAGAACGGGGTCGAATTACGACGTGTTCACAGAACTGGATCCCTTAGGTACGGGTAAGATCCGTCCATTTGTGGATAAGAAAGATTTTTTCAATGATGTTCGCAAGCAAACCAAACGACTCCTGAGGGAGTTAGGAGACGGTGAGGATTCGCACCCTGGTTCGCCTAGGACCCAACCGGCAGGTGTTATCCCGACCGAGGTGTCTGTATTAGTAGCATCGTCATCCCTATACTCTACCGCAAGCCATCCATACACTTCAACAGAAGCCATAAATTCTCAACATTCTGCATTTCAAAACGCTCCGTCATTGACAACTTCTACGACCCCGATGCATATGTCGGCGATAGCCTCTCATTCGTTTAGTGAGTCGTACAGCCCCCCACACGACTCCTACGAGGATTACCGCGCACACCAGTCGACGACAGACCAACAACTGCAACAATTTGAAACTCCTGTTTCTGGTTTCGCTGATTTCAACAGGTTTTCCGGCGAGAGTCCTCGCAGTCAGAGGTCGGAGATGTCATCAAGCAGTATGCCAGAAGAACCGCCACCGCAACTCCCAGTTGGGACGCTCGCCGTCGCTCTGCCTCCCGAGTCCTTTAGGGACTCTCCTCCTCCTCAACAACAGACTCCGGGTCAAAGTCCCCTACCACAAAAGAGGCTCCTCAAGCAGATGACTGTTCATGCTGTTAGCGTAAGTCCAAAGACCTTGCCGCGCGGTCACAAGTTCGGGAAGCAGACAAGCGTGGAGGGCGATTGGGACGCACCGGACCAACCTGAGAACCTTCACGAACGTCAATTCGAATTGCCGATTTCACTGACCGAGGAGGATTACGGAAGCGGTTTGGCGTGCCCTGTCTCATCTGATAGCATCTCAACAGGAGGGATTAGTCCGAGGCCACGACCACGATCTAGTTTGTCCAAGCATCTAAGCGTGAGTTCAGCCACGCTTCCTTTGCGACAGCCTCACCGATTTGAGCGAAAGTGTAGTCACGATCAAAACTTTGAGCAGTTGTATGACGACAATCAAAAATATGTACATGAGAAGGAGTTCAACTTGAAGTACAATCATGATCAATTCTCTTCTCCTGAGGTCGAATGCCGGCCATTCCCTAATGACGATCTTGAATTGACATACGACACGGCCCCTGCGCCTCCTCCACGCCCCGCTCCAATTGAACCCCCGCCTTTACCTCCAAAACGACAGCCTACTCACGTTACCCTGCGACCTCCTCCTCGGCCTCCTACATCCTCTGCCGAGGCGCACTACTTTTACATCAACGATAAGTACGACACTCCTCCCGAGGACACCACCGCTACGTCTCCACCTATTCCATTACCTTCTCGTAAACCGCGCTACTCTGACATCTCTCAGCCCTCCAGTGTGCCTGATAGAGCAACAAAGCCGAGCTTCATCTCTGAACCACCCTTTCATTTCCCCCGGCCTAGCATCAGCCCGACACATGACGCTTCCAGTACGGGCGCAATACCCAAGCTAGCTTTGTCATCTCGGGACTCAACTCCCAGCAAAACGTCTACGCCTTCCGGAAAGTCGCCCCGGACTGGGAAAAGACCATCTACGGGCTCCATCGATTTAACTAACACAAGTTTAGATCAGTTAGCTGCTAAATTGGAAATTCCTGTTGAGCAGTTGGCTAAAATGACTGTCGTCGAACTTGCAGCTTGTCTTGCTCAAATGCAGTTGAAGCATGAGGGCAGTGACTTCCATCACGATACAGACGATACTGCCGACAGCTGTGGAAGTCACACTGCTCGGTCATGTTCTGGTGAAGGCCGCGCACCACATCTATCATACCGCGAACGAAGTCAAGAGAGATGCAGCTCCAGTAGAGAACGGTTTGATGAAGAAGAAGAGTTCGCGCGTTTCGATGCTCAGTTCCCCGTGAGCCCAGTCAACACTCCCGAGTTTCCTTTAACGTTGGAGACAACAGAGCAACAGTCCTTGGGAGCTCCTGTCAGTGAAGATCGATATGCCGTGTTTAGAGAACTCACGGTCACGACCAAACACAAGTCTGTGTTCGATGAGAATTTCTTGACGCCTCAAAATTCCATGGAGGACGAAGCCTCGGAAATTTCTTCTGGAACTTTTAAAGTCAATTTTGTTCCTCCAGACTTCCGGCAAGACTCCATGGATCAAAAGTCGTCTCTAAGCGACGACTTGGACCACGATCGTGACCACAAACACTGGAACACTACAGGTCTCAACGAAGATGAAGGCGTGACAGTGTTCAGGAGCCCTGACATAAGCGAGTATGAGAATTTCGAACCCAATTTTGGAGCCAAATTTGACGAAGATTTCAACACAGCGGACAAGCACTCCCTGGACATGGTAGAGGTGGCGGCACTTCGAAGCCCTGCCTCACAGAAACTTAGTACGGACTCTGGAAAGTCGCCGTTCACGGATGATTTCAGTTGCGTGTCGCAAGAGGAAATCGTAAGGACTTTGAATGCCACTAAGTCGTCTAGCGAGTCGTTGGGAAAATTTGAAGATGATTTTATTCCTCCCATTGAGAGTCAAGAGGATAAATACGCTGTTTTTAGAGAATTGGTTCTTGCTGAAACTCCACAGAAAGCAAAGTCCAGTACATCTAGCAAGTCCCCCTTCGATAATAACTTTGTTGAGAACTGTCCCAATGAAGTAAACGTCTTGGACAGTGGGTTTTTATCGACTGCAGAAGATAAATTTGACGATGTATTTCAGAAAAGCGAAGCCCCTCAAGACTATGTCTCTGAAGAGCATCACTCGAGGAAGTGTAGCGCAAATCCCGATGCCGACTCATTGAACAACGCGCAAGAGGACAACGATAGCTTCAACAAGAGTCCGTTTGACGATGATTTCACAAACCGTAGTGACAGATATGAAGTGTTGAAAGAAGTGGAGAGTGAACGAGAACCATCTGTCGAAGGTGAAATTGGAAGCCAAGAAGGGGCGGGAAGAGCTAAAAGTGGGTCATCGCCTTTTGATGACTCGTGGCACGGATCCAGTCGTAACGCTTCTTATGCTGAAACTAAATGTGCTGGGGAGTCACCTCGAGCAGTATGCGAAGAAGAGTCTATTAAACCCATCCCAATTTCTAATAACATATACCACCAAGGAGCTGTTCCAATTGAAGACAGGAGCAAAAATTTTAATGCCAACAGCAGAGAGTCTCCTTACGAAGATTGTCTGAGTGGTTCGCGTGATACCTCTATTGAAATGAATAATGGTTTTAATCGCAGCGCATCCGACAGACATAAGTCAGGGAGGAGCGGTATCGTAGTCGGTAACCGGATGCGTTCCATGTCTTCTGACCCTGAGCGGCAGTCTTCCCGATCTCCGTACAGTGAGGGGGGCATCGCTCCCAGCCACAACACATCGTACGGCGACTCCATCGTTCGGCGGCGCTGCAACAGCCACGGCCCCTCAAGGCTCAGCGTCGGCTCGGAGGGCAGCGGAGATGCGCGTCTATCGCAGCAGTCTCCTTTTGACGACAACTTCAACTCAGTGACGGGCAGCGTCGCGGAGGAGGTGCACTTCGAATCTGCCTTCCCCAGCCTGCAGCCTTTGCCGGACAATTTCACGGACGACGCCAACTCGCTCAACGATCCTTTCGCCAACGAAAAGGTCGAAGATGCATTTGTCTTGGAGACCAATTCTGCCTTTGCTGACTTTGAGCAAGCTTTCCTTCAAGCAGAAAAGTCCAGTAGGGGAATGGATTCTGTTCAAGAGACTTCCCGGACCCCCAATCCAAGCTTTGACGTCGCTGAAGAGGCAGTGTTTCCCGACAGCAATATCGAGTTCAGAGTTTCTGCGAGGTTCGCGCAACAGAATTCGCAGGGCGCTCTGTCTAAAGAAGACGATCCCGATGATATTTTCCGCAGAAACAGTGACCCTTTCGCAGACGATTTTTTCAGTGAGGATCTCAAAGATAACGGTAGCAGTGATAACGCACAGACGGATGGTGGCAATGCTACGACGTGGCAAGAACCCTTTGAAGTATTCAACTTTAGTCAAAATAGCACCAAGTGAAGTGTAGTCGTGTATTATTGATATTATTTATGGACTAATTTAATGATCATGTATAACAAACTATCGACTGTTTACCATGTAAACATTTTAAAATGAAAACTAATAACTACTAGATTGCAATGTTTTATTTTGTTGATAGTACGGAATCTCTGTGGCATTCTTTAATTTACGCATGTGATATTATTTTAAATGAATCTCAATTATTTCGTCACAACTGTCCTCTCAATTTTATTGTAATCGGAGAATCTCATGAACAAACTTTAATTTTGTGCCATTTTAGTGTGTAAAATCGATAGCCTTAATTTTGAATTCATCTACAAAAGGGTAGGGTGTGGCCTTATATCTTCTACCGGGTTCGAGCACGAGTACATTTTCCGATGCAAGTAATTGGTCTTGTCAAAGATGCTTGATTAGCTGTCTATTTCACTCATCTTCATAGGCTCAATTCTGACAGTAAACGGGACAAGGTGACTTTATTTTTGACACCAGTCGCATGGTCGGACTAGCCATTGCTAGGATTTTTATTTTAAACAGTTTTTTTGACGCTGAAACGAGCATTGTGGTGACTGACGGCTTTTCAGTGTAACCACATTTATCCATGTTCCCTATAAGAATGGTAGTAACGGGCGTTTCTCGGCCACCATAATTTTGAAAAAATTCCAGAGCTATTTTTCGTGGTTTCACAACGCTTGTATCTCATGAGGGTTTCCAAAATCGTGTTGCAACACTTTGTGACTTTTTTCAAACTGTTGTGTTGGTAAATTATTTTTTCGTTGTATAGTTGTCTATTCGCGATTACAACGCCACGTCATGACATCTTTACACTCACTCCAGCGCACTAGAAAGCCTCGTCATTCTAATCTAACCAACGATATCTTTAAAAACAAACGTTCAACCTGAATTAACATTAAATTTACAGAAAAATTTGCATTCAACTTTCTCGATTGTTGACTTCCATTTTTGAATTCAGTCAAGTCACTCAAATCTAATCTTGTTATTCTCTGTTTGTATATTATCTTCTTGATTTACGTCTTTGACGTTGAAGCGGACGTTCTTTACCTTAAGGGGCGAGTGCCCTGCTAAAACATTTGTTCATATGATGTAGATATGTGCAACATGGTTCAGTAAACATTTTATGCACGGTTGAACCAATGGTTTTAAAAATTCAATGACTATGTTTTGCTTCTTATTTTAATACTCAAGAGTACATTTCAAATCATGCAGCTATTACAGGTGCACATAGGCACTAGGCCGAATCCCCACAGGAAGGGGGTGGCCGACGGCAAGGCGCACCTCACACTAAAACAAACTTTCCTCTTTTGCGCTGAAGGGTCTGTCAGCAGCAGGAGGGTGGTCCAAAGTCAGTGTCAGCAGCAGGGCCCGACAGTTGAACTGATTTACCCCTGCCGCGTCATAGTGACCTGCCTCTTCCCCTCCCGCCCACGACCATCCCGTTTCTCAAAGCTACGCCAAAAGCGGGAAAGCACATCAGGGCAGCGTCAAAACTAATTCATTCACAACCATTCTTGCTTGCCAATTGCACGTTCCCTTGCAATCTCCACAGATTGATTTCTCCTTCCCAACGCCTGCTTCACGCCATTCATCCACCCAAACGTCGGTCCACCTCTAGGCCTACTCCACTCACCTACGCCTTCATCGCCCCTTTTAACCAATCTCGCATCATCCATCTTCACCATATACTCGAATCATCTTGGACCACGTGAATCTACTCTGCCCTCGAATTTCTTCACCATCCCCGTTATAATTCTAATAACATCGTTATTAATCCGGTCACTCAGCGTCACTCCTGCTACGCTCCTCAAACATTTCATCTCGAAAACCTTTAACCTTCTTCTCTCTTCTGCTCTTACCCCAAGGTCTCAGCTCCGTAGAGCTCAGTTAGAACAACTACCCCCTTCATATAACCTTTTCTTTGTTTCTATCCCCAACGTTCTACAGCTCATTTCACTCATCAGTGCACCCGACACTTTACACCCTTGCTTCACTCGCGACTTCACCTCGGCTTCCACCTGTTCAGTGTTCTCCACATGAGCTTAAGTGCTTGAAACATTGAACTTCCTCTAATAATTATTACCCACGTAAACTCGCAGCATCCTCCCCTCATATGCTATGCCAAACTCTAACACTAGCCAACACAACTTCTCTTCATAATCTGCCAACCAGTGCCGTATCATTCGCAAACAGCAGCTGACTCGCCTGCCAACTCCACCCATTCGCTCCCTCTAGCTCTAAGCCACGACCCAATACCCTCGCGTCCGTGCCATACGGGGGAGCGTGCGATGTCTCGCGTTGAGACTCCGGTGGAAACGAGGCCCGTATCAAATCAAATACACTCGCGTTCCCCTCACTGACCACTCCATCCATTGAACAGCTAGGGAGAGCTAACGCAGCCTTGTCTCAGTTCCCGTTTTCAACCAAGCACCAAGCACTCGCTCCATCTAGACGCAACATCCTATATAGCGCTTCCCTGTCGATCGTGACGTAGGTCTTTTCCAGATCCATGAAGGCCCAGAACACATCCTCTCTTTTCGCAAGGTATTTCTTACGCACTTGTCTCACTGTAAAAACCTGATCGGTACACTCCCTACTGCTCGTAAAGCCACACTTTTCCTCTCCAATTGCACCATCCGTAGTCTCTAATCCTCTTGATTAGCAATCTCCCGTACAACATACCGAGAACACATAACAAACTGATATCTCTCGAGTTGCAGAATTCATTTTTATCTCCTTGTCCCTTATATACAGCGAAACAATGCAAACACTGCGCCACACAATGGCAGCATTTCGACACTAAAGACGGGTTCAGTAGCCTCGCTAGCTATTCGACTATCGTTACTCCACCCCCCTTCAGGCACTCGTTCGCAACGCTTCCCATGCTTTTATCTCCTAACGCCTCCCGTACTTCTTTCTAAGTAATGTCCGCAACAAGTCTCTCTCCCAACACCGGCATCCGTCCATCGACATCAATAATGTCAGACTCTGACATCTTCAAAATTCGCAACTCATCAAAATGTTCAGCCCACCTTTTCCGTACATCACCACTTTCCTACAACTTGGAGCCGTTTTCATCTTTCACCACCTCCTACTTTCCGGTCTCCTCCTTTCGCACCTTCCTCGCATCTTTCCAGAACACTTTTTTGTGCTCCCCAAGATTCTGGCACAACCATCGGCCCCACCTGACATCTGTGTCTCCTTTGGCTTTCTTCAGTACCCGCTTCACCTCTTTTCTCTTCTCTCTATGTAGCTATTGCATGTCATAGTAGCTCTACTATTATAATCTTTTGACTGTTTGACTCCCCAAGACCACAGGACTTTTATAAATTATTGCAGACCATGGCAACCACTAAACTGTAGTACAAGAACAAGGTAAAAATAAAGTGAAGACTTCAGTTTTTCAAAAATGTGTCTTTTATAGCTTCAATATTCGAATGTGGAAGTTTGAAGTACTCCCTCTCATGAGTTTTGCGATGGTGTATTATTGCATGTCATGATCACTATAGTGGTCAGGGAGGTAAACGCGAGTGTATTGGTTTGAGGTCAAGAGTTAGGAACAAATGAGCGGAGTTGGTGGATTCGAAGGAGAAGTTGTGTAGGCTGGTGTCTCGGAGTTTGGAAGAATGTGAGACTAGTGAGTTGCGAGGCAATGTGGACTAAAGTAAATTAATGAGATGTTCGAGGAATGACGTGGCGAGCAGACAGTCTCCGCCTGAATGGAGAGTTATTGGAAAAAGTCTACTCCAAGGCATTTGTTTGGTTCACAGGCCGCACGGAGTCACTGCCCAACCGGTTTAGTTCATTGCGAGATTTAGTTTTGTTCACCCTACTCTCCCACGTACACAACGATACGCACACTCAAACACACGCATACCGGTCCTAACTTTTCTGATTTCGGGCGGCTAATATAAGCCAAGTTGCGCGCTTTCTATCATGCAACCTTTTTCTTTTTTCCATTCTTCTTGTTTTCATGCGTGAAATTACTTACACCTATTGTAGACCTCATGTATGGGATCCTCGTTTTCTGTCTCTTCCTTATTTTCCCCCTCAGCAGTTGTTTGGGGCGCATAGCCACGACACCTTAAGGACTACTTCGAATCATTAGGGCTGTGAAGCAAGGCAGGTAGTGTGTTAATCCTCCTTCTTGTGACCCGGGAAGTGCTGGAACCATATGGCCTTAGCACCTTAAGAGTTCCTGTACCTCCTGTGGCACCCGTACATACCATTGACTTGTCGCAGTAGTAAACCAATCTCAAACATAAAAAGGGAAAAAATACTAGCTTGATGCAGCACTGCTACCTGGTTTGACATTCGGTGCCAGAAGAACGACGACTCCAGTGCGCTAGAAAGCTTCGTCACTAATCCTAATTTTATTCGAAGAAGTTTAGTGTTTCTACTATATAAGCGAGGTTTGGACGAGTGAAAACTGAAGTATAATCTAGAGTGAATGGAAGGGTGGAAAGATTTGGGGGCAATGAAAAGTGTAATGAGCTGTAGGACATAGTGTAATGAGATGTAGTACATTGCGTGTTGAAGAGAGCGAGGGTGTCCCAACGAGGGGCCAAAGAAGAAAGTTGCATGTTTTCCAGATGAAATATTCCAGAAGCATGGCCGAAGGGACGCTGAGGGACAGGATTAATAATGACATGGTTTGATTTAAAACGGGAATGGTGAGGGTGACTGAGGACAAAGGAGATTAACGAATACGGCGGATTTGGCCATGCGGCTGTATACCTTTTGTAAAATCTGTATAACCATTTCATAACAAGTAAGAGGCATTTTGATCAGCGTTTACTAGAGACGGACACAGGTTTTGTGGAATTAGGACATGACACCCTTTCGATAAATAACACCATCATTCTGATCTAGTAACAACGGCGCTGTGTAAGCAAATTTCTCTTCAAGCGCGGGCTTGGAAAAATAATTAATGGAAATAACGGCCTTCAAGGACAAGTCTCTTTTCAAAAAGTTATAATGATCTTGATATATTCAACATAGTGATACAGTATAAATTTGAAAATGTTTGGACAAACTGACACGTTTATACAGCAGAATGATGAGCGTCATATAATGAAATGTTTTCATACCGTAATTACAAAAAAAAAAAGTCTCTTGTAACACGGACAAAAATCGTGATGCCTCTTACGGTTACGAAGAAATTATGAAGTACAATAATTAATCATTTCAAAAGCCTTGTGAAGTACTTCAATTTTTTTTTTATTCCCGAAATTTGCATATTGAAGCCGTGAAAGGATATTTTTGAATATAAGTTCACTATAGTCCTACTAGTTCGTCATACATTTTTGAAGTCACCAAATTTGGATTTAGAGATGCTTTCCCCTCTAGGAATCTAGTGAGTAATAGGTCGCACGGAGTCACGGCCCCACCGAAGTGACGCCGTGAATCCGTTATTTGATGTACGCCGAGGCTAATTTCTTTTCCTTTTGAGTGGCTAACAACAACAAAGTTGCGCGTTTTCGTGCAACTTTTTTCTTGGATTTTTTTTTTCTTCTTTCCATTTTTGCTGTTATCGTGGTTGAGATTCCCCACGCAACGTGTGGATCTCATGCTTGGGATCGATCCCAGTTTCCTGTCTCTTCTTCCCTCAGCACGTGTTGGGGTGAAAATACCCCCGGTATCTCTTGGACGATCCCTCGGAAACGATCTTTGCAGTTGAGAGTATATGGCCTCAGCACCTTAGAAGTTACTGTTGTTAGCTCTTGTGGCACTCGTGCATACCTTTGACGTTCGCAGCGTACAGGAAATTGACTTCAGATCCAGATCCTTGTATCAAATCTAATCTCCAGATGATATTTTTGCAATTTTTCAAAAATAGCCGTTATAGACTTTTCCTCCTACAGTTTTAAAGCTGTTGAATCATGCAATACATGATTTGAAATGTACTGTGGATTATAACAACAAAATAAAGAGACAAGATCGTTCCACTGTGACGGACGATCTCTTCTGAAACGTTCGTTGATTTAATCACGAATCTAATCATCCTGAGGCTGGCAGTGAACTTCGTGCACTGGACGTGCTTTTGAATTTCATAAACAAAATAGCGAACACTTTCTAGCTCTCGTTAAAGCCTTTGTGGTGAAAAGAGATTCTTCTACAGATACAGATACTAGGCCGAAATCCCCCAGCAAGGGGGGTGGCCGACGGCAAGGTGCACCTCACACTCATACACGCACACCTTAGCCCTTTTGCTCAAAAGGGTCCAACCGGAAACTCTGCAACACACCCTCCGAGTCATGGGTGCGGTTCGAGGTCAGTGTCGGCAGTAGGGCCCGACAACGTGACTGGTTCACCCCTGCCGCGCCATGATGACCAGGTCCCTTCGCTCACAACCATCCAGCCTCGCAACAATATGCCTAGGGCGAGAACGCACATCTGGGCAGCGTCAAAACTAATCCGTTCACAATCAATCTCCACTAACGCCTCAGCCGCCTCCACACCCAGGTCTCTTCTTCCTAACGCCTGTTTCACACCATCCATCCACCCAAACTTCAATCTCCCTCTAGGCCTTCCTCCACTCGCCTCTGCCTTCCACACCCTTTTCACCCATATCCCCTCATCCATCCTCACCACGTGATAGAGCCATCTCAACACGCGAATTAACTCTGTCCTCTAACTTCTTCACCATCCTCGTTCTGATTCGAACCACATCTATGGTGAACCTGTCTTGCAGCGACACTCCAGCCATGCTCCTTAGATATTTCATCTCGAAAACATTCAACCTTCTTCTCTCCTCTGCTCTCACCCCCCATGGCTGAGCTCCGTACAGCACAGTTTGGACAATGACACCCTCATACTTCCCTCTCTTAGCTTCCATCCCCAACGTCCTACAGCTCGTTACGCTCTTCAGTGCACTCAACACTTCACACCCCTCCTTCACTCGTCACTTCGCTTGTTTCCACTAGTTCAGTCTTCTCCACATGGGAGCCCAGATACTAAGAACACTGAACTTCTTCCAACAACTCTCCATTTAGGAGGCGCCCTACGGGGGAGCCTATTATGACTCACGTTGAGGCTCTGGTGGAAATGATGCCCAAATCAATCAATCCATTTAGGAGGACACTAATACTGCTCGCATCGGCAGTCCTCGAGCATCTCATTACTTTACTTTTACCCACGTTTACTCGAAGCTTCCTCCTCTCACACACTACCAAACTCAGACGCCAGCCTACATAGCTTCTCCTCTTAATCCACTACCAGAGCCGTATCATCTGCAAACAGCAACTAGCTCAACTGCCAACTCCGCCCATTCGTTTCCCACAGCTCCAAGTCACGACCCAGCACACTCGCGTTCACCTCCCTGGCCACTCTATCCATGTAGAGATTGAAACGCCAAGGAGACATCACGCAGCCTTGTCTCAGACCCACTTTTACTGCGAACCAATCACTCACCTCGCTTCCCACTCTGACACATGCCCGGCTGCCAACATAGAAACTGCACCGCTTTTAACAGCTTTCCGCCCACTCCACACAAACGCAACACTCACCACAGCGCTTCCCTGTCAATCCTGTCGTATGCCTTCTCCAGATCCATGAAGGCCCGAAAGACATCCTTTCCCTCTGCACTGTAACTCCTCACAGACTTATCTCACTGCAAAAATATGATCGGCACACCCTCTACCACTCTTGAAGCCACATTGTTCCTCCCCAATTGCGCAATCCTTACGTTATCTGATCCTTTTGATCAGCACTCTACCATACAGCTTACCAACCACACACAACAAACTGATACCTCTTGAGTTGCAGCATTCATTTTCATCTCCTTTGCCCTTATACAGCGGAACAATGCAGGCACTGCGCCACTCAATTGGCACCACGCCCGCCACAAAACAAATGTTAAGTAGCCTCACCTACCATTCGACAATCGTTATTCCACCCTTTTCAGGCACTCAGTCGCAACGCCATCCAAACCACGGGCTTTTTCTGCTTTCATCACCTCCACCGCTTCCTGCACCTCTTTCCTAGTAATGTCCGCAGCAAGTCTCTCTCCGAAAACCGGCATTCGTGCACCACCACCCACAGCAGCAATGTCACCCTCTCTGTCATCCTCGACAGTCAACAATTCATCAAAATACTCCGCCCACCTTTTCCGCACATCACCACTTTCCGTCAACAACTGGCCGTTCTCATCTTTCACTGCCTCCTCCTTTCAGGTCTCTCCCTTTCTCACCCTCTTAGCCTCTTTCCAGAAAATCTTTTTGTTCTCAAAATTCTGGCACAACCGTCTGCCTCACCTGGCATCAGCGTTAATTTTGGCTCTACTCACCACTCTCTTTACCTCCTTCCTCTTCTCATTATAGTTCTCATAGGCCACCACCTACTTCGCCTGCAACTACTCTTCAAGAACTCTTCTCTTCTGCACCCCCGTCAGTTTGACCTCCTCGTTCCACCACTCACAGCCCTTCGGTCTGCACTCGCCCACACGTCGCACACCACACACTTTTGTCGAACATCTCAATAAGGCATGTCTGAACGTTTCCCATTCTTCCTCCACGTCCTGCAGGTCCTGCCCTCTCACGTTGTCAAATTCCTCCCTCACCGCCCGCTGGAACTCCTCCGCTCTGCTTTTCTCATTTAACTCACTCACTTTCACAACCTCTTTCTCCTCCCACTCCTTTGTTCCCTTTCCACCTAAGCTTCGCTCTCAAGCTTTCCTTCACCAGCAGATGGTCAGACACTCCTCCACCCTCTCCTCTCAACACCCGCACATCCAACAGCCTCCGCACCACTCTTCTCAAAATCAGCACAAAATCCCTCAGCGCTCTCTCCACCACTTCACCGTGAGCCATCCTTACCCATGAGTACTTGTGGACGTCTCGCTTCTTGAACAGGCTGTTTCTGACTACCAGCTCCTGCTCCATGCATAAACCTGAGATTTTTTCTACTGTCATTCCTACCAGGAACGCCATACCTTCCTATCACATTATCCACTACTGCATCTCCCACTCTCGCATTAAGGTCGCAAAGTACAACCACATTAAATTAACTTCCAAAACTCTCAATTCACTCGCTCAGGTCAGTCCAAAATTGCTCCCTCTCCTCCTCACTTCTCTCGCTACCAGGTCCGTACGCACTCACAAATACCTATTTTTCAACACCAAACTTTACTTTCACCCACAACAATCTTGAGGACACCTCTTTTCACTTAGTAACGCTACTAGCCAGTCGATCACTCAATAGCAACACCACTCCTTCTCGTGCCCAACCTTCATCCACGCTTGACTTTCTTCCTCTTACCATTCCAAACTCGCGTTCGCTCTTACCCTTCAACTAAGTCCCACTCAGCGCCAACACATCTAACTTTTTCCTCACAAACATAGCACCAATCTCTCGCCTCTTTGCTTCATTCGTACTACAACCACGCACATTCAGCGACCCTAACAATAGGGTTTGGAGAGGCGTGAGCCTCTCTTCCCACCGCTTGTCTTGCCGTCTTGAAGGGTTAAATTTTACAGAGGAGGGGATTCCTAGCCCCCTCGCCCCGCCCCTTATTAGTAGTCTCTTACGACGCGCAGGGGTTGCGGTAGCAGTATTCTAAGCCCCGGTTACAGGGCTCCCGTTTCAGTCGCCTCCACGACATGCAGGGGTTACGGTAGCAGTATTCTAACACTCCCGCTACGGGGGTATAAGATACACCCTAGACAAAACCGCCTTGCCGATCAAGGATTTAAAAAGCATTGGTTGTAAACTAGATGAACCCTGAAAACCGAGTAAGGATTTTGTGTAATCACTGGAACTGCAGAAGCAGCGTGCGCTAGTTCATCTTGACGGGGCCCAAGTCTGCTGTTTAGCAGCGTCACTACGTCGCCCTTCTTTTGTTGATCGTCTTTGATGCCACTAATCTCTTTTCTCCTAATGAAACGAAATCGTGATCAAAAACACGGAGAGACAGCGTATTAGAAAAACCTTTATCTTATTGCTAACCCTTTCAAATGGTCTACAATATCTTCATGGCAGTCGCAGTTATTCCATTATTTTGTTTGACATTCTCACTATGATTATCTGTAATTGAAACCTGTATGCATTTTATTTGTAAAGCACGCAGCATTCAAAAGTAGATGGCAACGTGCGTGAATTTTTGATGCACTGTTGAACTATTAAATAAACAAACAATTTTTGTAGAATAAACAAAAAAATATTCATTCAAATTGTGTGTGCGTTCAAGCTTTCGGAAATGTATGCGAAATTTTAAACATCCGTTACAGAGATGACCCTGGGTTTAGCGCCCACGAGGGAGCCTACATGAGTCAGTTGGGCTCCGTCCATCAAGGAGGCCTGCCTACGGTAGCGGTATCCGAGGCCCCTGCTGCAGCGAAATCCTCTCGAACCTAATTTCATATTGCCGTCGGTGTGATGGCGTCCACTCAGCAGAATTGCCGTAGACGCGGACTTGGCTCTGCTCTGGACTCTGGTCTCTGGTACACCGACACATTCAAGACACCAGAGACACTAAAGATAAAGACGTAAGGCCGAATCCCCTAGTAGGGGAGTGGCCGACGATAAGACGTACCTCACCCTACTCTTTTGCTCCTTCACACGTACTAAAATTTAGCCATATAGCGATTCGTTACCCAAAATTCATAATTACTCCTACCAGACGTCTGGTACAAATTTGTCTCTAACAATAATCCTTAGCCCGCATGAGGTAATCCTTACGCGCGTCTTGTTTGTGCGACTCTGTGTTGCTGAGGGACATAAGCACACCGCAAGAGACAATGCTCTGGTGTTCATAGGAACAGAATTATACCACCCGGGTGGCAATGTATCAACTGCCACCCAACCCACAAAGTCAATATAGGTATCAGCATCAACCCTCCACACCGCCTTGAAGCCCGTCACTCCTCCCTCCCCTCGCGTCCAAACATACACTTGTCGGTAGATATCTAGAGTTTTGGGCAGAGCTCTGGCCGCAGTCTTCACCGCCGCAGGTGGAAACCGGGTTTAACCATCAACCGCAATCAGTTACAGCGGAACTACTGCTGTTCGAGGTTACTTGTCTGAGTGAAAGTTGCGGTATTTCCATCACGTTAGAATATTACTGTTGCTTCTTTGAACTAGCCGCTAGCCATATTGGTTCTTATGTTGCCCTCGTTAGCCCAATGCGTGTATTGTCATTTCTTGCCATCGATTACAAGTTTATTTATTACCATTAAGAGGCTCTATACCGAGCCGTCTAGTCATGTTAACTTTGCGTGTTGCTGGAGCTAATTTGGTTCCTCAGTTAATGGCCTACTTTATAAGCCTGCCATTCACTTTGATTGCATGTGGAAAAAAATGTCACTTATAAAATGAAACTAATATTATTTGCACACAATTGTTCCAATGGCAATGATGCCCCAACTCTTCTGTATGTACCATAAATTAGTTTCTTACGTTTTAATTTCTATCATGATCGGAAAAGTTTTTCACCAAGTAACATTTTTCCCAAAGCATAATCTTTGATATTTTATCTGAAAGTTACCTACGCATTCAGCTGAAATTGGACCACCAACCACACGTTGCATTCCAAAGCACAAACTACAACATTATCGTGCCTCAGTAGCTTTAGCCTTGCTCTCTTGCGATGTTTCTAGACGGGAATCTTTATTTAATGCTGGAGATTATCTGAAATGATTCCATTTTATTAACTACAATTATGAATTTATTGACCATTTGTCATCAATACTGGAGATTGTCTGCTATGATTCCTTCAAATTATCAATAATGATTAATTTGTTGTCCACATGTCTTCTATATTGTGTTATACCTTCAATCTGTATCTTATCCCATGTCGAGTGTTGTTCCTGTGCCATCATAGCTTGAGAATGAGTTGGGTTACTATATGTTTTAGTGCTTTACGGAGGAGCTTCAACAAAAGCTGACGTTCGAGCTCCAGTGAAGACGAGTCCTTAATCTAACAAGCGCGCCGACATGGCTGAAGTATTGGTGCTGTGCTTAGTGTGGATGTTAGTTGAAGGTGGCTCGATCCACTGACGCATCGCGCATCTGGCAACTGCATTGCGCACGAAATTGAGGGAACCTGCGCTTCATATCGACGCATTTTACCAAATGCTCAAATAACAAATCGAGAGAGCGCTGGGTCACCTTGCTTGTTCTTAGCTATGTTCGCTCTAGTCGGTTATACCAGAAAATCATTGTTCCCTAAAGTTGTTTCACTGGCGTTTAGGATATGAGGCTATACAATTGCTGATCAACGATCAATTTTTTAAGAAGATTGTATTGGTGAAAACCATGCGTACAGTCGGTAACATTGCAGCAACTCTCGTGAATATTTTTGCCATCGATACGTTAGGATTTATTGTGCCACAACTTGTATACAGAGACATGGAATAATTTACCCTGTAATTCCTAACACTGATGTTCAATTGAATCTATTGGACCATTCCAGGCAGTGTTGAATAGCGACGCTTTCTAAGCACTTTTGACGTAGTAACTTGATTCTCACAATAGCACTACGGGTCATTTGATAGATGAAAGCCCTGATGCACCAGAACTTGATTCCGATCACATCATGCAAACAATCAAACTGGGAATAATGATAATGCTCGCACCTTTCATTTCTTGTTAGCTCTAATATTCAGTCCTTTCCTCAGCGTGTCTTCACCATTCATAATGCTGTTGTTTGCAACACGTTTTCCATGACTCATGCCGCCCCAACCGATTTTGCGGGCTGCATGAACATTGGCTCTCATCAAACTAATAGAACTGTATCGTTAAAATCTGTTCAGTTTGCTCGGGAAAATGTTTGTGTGGTGTAAAATAAAATTGAACTGTAAATTTAAAGTTTAGTTAAGGCCATGTGAAAAATATTTGCCTATGGCCTCTGCAATATTTTCGTTGTGAGCAGTTTAGTTCGGCTTTAACGCTTGCATCGGCAAGGTAGTTCTTTGAAGCGATGTGACGTGATGATTCTCTATGTTTCAGGGATGCAATTGTGCTTTGACAGGTACGAAACTCTGTTTTTCACCCTCCTAAGCCGCTCTGAGTGTGAGCGTATCTAGTTTTAATGTCAATATCCTCCGACCTGATATGAATGATTCACTCACGATAGCAACAGAAAATTCTATATAACATAAAAATGAACGCAGGTTTTTTTTATGATTAATTTGCTACGATTTAATTTTCACTGCATTTACATCAAAAAAAGTTTTTTTTTACAAATAATGTCCATCAGATCTCCGGTGGAAATGAAGCTCAAAACAAATGCACATCAGATGCCAGCCAGGTAGAAATATACAGCAAAAATGATGAACCTCATTGAAGCCTTATGGGTTAACATTTTATTTTGCTACTGCAAACAAGATCTAAATGAACTGTTGGTGGAGATGAGCAAGATCTCGAGAAACCCTTGGTGGAGATGAACAAGATATAAAGTAACTCTTGTAATCGCCTGTGTTTCATAACTTATTCCATCACTGAGAGGTCGCTTTCCTACTAAACTAGTGCTAACGTACCGAACTCCGGTAAACAGTCCCTTGATCTAAATTGACCTAACGACAACCCTCGTTAACATGTTGGTGTTAAAAGTCTCCACACATTAACGTGGAACCCAGAATTCACTTGAAATATCAGTAAACTATGATTTAACGTGTAATTTTTGTTCAAAACGCGAATTTAAGCACTTAAGAAATGCTATACGGTGATCTAACACAGAGCAATTTCTGTTCCACGTGTAATTTGATTAGGCTAGTTAAGCGGCCACCGATTGAAATTTGAACATATTTTCTTGAATATCAAACGGCTGGTATTGAAAGGTTTGTAAGAGGATCTCTTTTTTGTATCTCTTCTCTGTTGCTGTACCATGTAGCTGAAGTCATTCGAAACTGTGCAATAGGTTTCGTAATTAAATGACACGCACGCAGCACTCTGAAGGTTGCGGTCTCTCATTCTGCCTGCCTTAGGTTTACTGAATTTGTAATGCCGATAATCTGTTAATGGTTGACTGTGTTGCCATGTATTTGGATTGTTTACGATGGCACACGTGTCCGCGTTGACCAATAAATATTCTGTCAGGGATAAAAAGGACAAGATCAGGCTTGGCTGGTGCAGCAAGATTGAACTAAAATAATATTGACACCGGTACAAATGTTTAAAAGCTTTCGCAAGTTTCGTTCAGTGGGTATGGGACGCAAAATATTGACTGTAGTTTTCAGGCTACTGAAGCATGCGAAACACTATTTTCGATTGAAAGTTTGATGGTACTCAAATTATTAGAAAAAAACAGCTTGTTCACAAATTAAACTACAATTTTAATTAATTTAAGTGCGCAAAGACAATTCCTGATAACTCGATTACCAGTATGTATGACGACAATTATTTCATCTTTACCCTATGTGTAAACATCACTAGGAGATTTTATGCATTCAAGCTAGAGAAGTTTACCCTTCAGAAAGATTTATTTAAATGCCAAGGACAGAGGGAAATCCTTAATAAAACACGCCTTATATAACCAGTCGTTACGAAATCCTTGATACCCACCCCGTTGGTAATTATCATACAGATACAGACACTAGGCCGCGTCCCCCAGAAAGGGGGGTGGCCGACGGCAAGGCTCACCTCACACGCTCACACGCACACAACTTAGCACTTTTGTGCTAAAGGGTCCGGCCGGTAGCCCCTCAACTTACACTCTGGGTCCCGAATGCACCGAGGAACCGTCGTCAGCAGCAGGGCCCGACAGTTTTCACTGGTTTACCCCCGCCGCGTCATAATGGCCGGTCCCCCCCCACCCACGACCATCCCGACAGCGGGATGCCAGGGGCGGGAAAGCACATCAGAGCAGCGTCAAAATCAACCATTCACAACCATTCTCCACTCACGCCTGTTCATTGCACGCTCTCTCGCCACCTCCACATTCATGTTTCTTCTTCCCAACGCCTGCTTCAGACCATCCATCCACCCAAACTTTGGTCTACCTCTAGGCCTGCGACCACTCGCCTCCGCATTCATCACCCTTTTCACCAATCTC
>SDVV010001727.1:0-24786 GCA_016164225.1 Gammarus roeselii
GTATGTGTATGTTTGAGTGTGTGTGTGTGTGTGTGTTTGTGTGCAGCGACTATTAGGAAAGTTGTTAAGAAGGAGTCTGAGACAAGTTTAAGGAAATTTAAACTAAACATAAGATGCAAATGAGGTAAATAAAAGTCAAGCAAATCAGGATAGGGGAGAAAAGGAGAGATAGTAAAGGGTGAAGAAGAGGGGAGTCTGAAGGGAAATAAGGGTGTTCACCCCCCCGGTTGGGCCGTGACTCCGTGCGGCCCGTGAACCTAACAGATGCCTAGGGGGGGTTGATAGCTGTACAAGTGATATTTAATGTGACCACTCAATTGTCCACACGTTTTTCCAAAAGCTGGCAGATTTCCTTGTGCCGCAAAGAGGCGTTCATCAGAACTTTAGGGGATGTGGTTGAGGACTGTGTTGTTGATTAAACCCCTAGTCTTGAAATAGTATTATAGCCAGAGGCTATCTCGTCGAAGAGGAAGATGAGCTTAGAGTGCCAAGGCATTCTAGTGTACCGGAGTCAATAACCATCTGGCACCGAATGTCAAACCAGCAACTAGTGCCGCATCACGTCATCGATAAGTCATTGTCTATTTTTCTGGTATTTTCAGGGCAAGATGAAAAAAGTATTTTATCCAAAATGAGCTATGAACAGGGATTCCCAGGCATTGACGAGCCTGTCGGCAGGTAAGATGAAGAGTGACCAAATCACGATAGATTCACAATAGCTAAGAGATTGGATTTTGGAAGGTGACTGAGAAGAGGTTACGCACTGAATTGCAAGCAAGTGAAATCTGTATTAATGGGGTCCAAGAATCGGCTCCTTGGAAAGAGGGTGCGTCGACATTGATCTGTATTAATAGGGCCCAAGAATTGATTCCTTGGAAAGAGGGTGCATCGACATTAATCTGTATAAATAGGGTCCAAGAATCGGTTCCTTGGAAAGAGGGTGCGTCGACGTTCCGTCCAGGTTAGACATACTGCTAATGGGCTATTGTAGAGGGGACTGAACAGTCCATGCAGTATGGAGGCGGCAACATGCCTCCATTAGGTGTCTGCATAGGTGGGTGTTCTCGTGATAATTTATAGAGATAACGATATCAGGTTTTCGATTATAACACTTGGAGGAAATCCCGCGTTATCGATTCATCGGATCGCCGATACTTTTGGTTCCAAATTAGCAATAAGCGACAAATTTTTTTCCGTTCCAGTTCAGCACTGGAAAACAGACTTCATCGATTTTAAATTTATTTCAACCTAATAAATATGAGACAAACTAATGTGATCTTAGGTTCCACCACTCATTTGAGAGCAGCTCGGGCTCAATGTTTAGACACTCCGTTATCAATTGACGCGGGTTACGGGTTTCTAGCGCGATAGTGCGTCTTTTAGGCGCCAATCGTGGAACTAGCGATAAACGTTGCTATAAGTCACCATCAGTATCCGAAATCGATGTTTAGGTTATCAAGTACTGTATGTAGATCAATGAATCTTACTACACGTGCTTTTTTGCATTTAAGGAGAGTGGAATTTGAGCTCTAATTATTATAAAAAATTAAATCTAGTCATCCTTCACTTAGTTGGAGAGGCCGCTTCTCAGGCTTCACTTAGTATTTGTGCCTGACTAGGCGCCATCTTGGTTGTCCATAGTGGCGCACTCCTGCATATAATAATAATAAAAACTATTCACGAGATGTCTCGTGGTGTTCTGGTATTTTGCAAAGTATACATAAAATCTAGAATGCAAATGAAATCATTGGCACAATTTTCTTTTGATCTGGCCTCACCTGGTAAAAGATGTGCCAAGTAATGCGCCATCATGACTTCTCATAACGACGCAACCCTTATCTGGCCTCACCTGCTAGAAGTAGTGCCAAGCAAGGCGCCATCATGTTTTTTATTACGGCGCAACTCTTATCTGGCCTCAACTGGTAGAAGATTTGTCTGACCAGGCGCCATATTGGCTGCTCATCGTGGCGCACCCCTTAACTGGCCTCACCTGGTAGAAGATATGCCTAGCAAGGCGCCATCTTGGCTGCTCATCGTAGCGCATCTCTCAACTGGCCTCACCTGGTAGAAGATATGCCTAACCAGGCGCCATCTTGGCTCCTCATCGTGACGCACCCCTTGACTGGCCTCACCTGGTAGAAGATATGCCTAGCAAGGCGCCATTTTGGCTCCTCATTAGGGTTGAGAATACTTTGTCTACACACGCCAAAGGCCATCAGGACGACCAACAGCAGCACCACGAAGTATGCCATGTTCTTGATCATCTTTCCCATCATCATCACCAGAGGGCCCAGGTACTTGTGAGACGACAGGATCTCTAAAATTTTCAGGTACCTGTCAAATGAAAGGGCAATAATACATTTGTAGCATGGGCGTGTAATTGGTTTCTTCGAAAGCGAATCTCGTGTAAAGGAATACAATCAGACCAGGCCTTAAAATTCTTAAGAATTGGTTAGAAAACAGACTTCATGCAGAGTTCATCATCAAATGCTTCACCTGTAAATGTAAGGGCTTCACCTGTAGATTTTAGGACTTCACCTGGAGATATAAGGGCTTCACCTGTAGATGTAAGGTGAAGAATTCTCGATAAAGTGATGTCGTGTATTCGGAAATCGACAAATTAGATTGAAACGGCAACAATAGGAACATGATTACCAAACATTCTCGCGTACAGTGGCTATTACTGTAGTTCTAATCGATCGGTACACGACGCAGGAGCTGCGTACGGCTCTTCATGCGTAGCTAAACCAATAACTCTCAACGGCAAAGCTTTGAATGTGTGTGAGCGTAAATGGAAGAGTGTAAGCATCATCTTGCCGTCGATCAACGCTCTTCTTGTGGGTTGCCAGACATTTGTCTATGACACTCATTATTTACCCCGCATCACACCAGAATCAGCACATCTGAATGCACACTCAGAACTCACCAGTAGATGCTACATGATCTTACTGCCGTACATAACCTCCCACCCACACTCACCCGAACAAGATGTTGGCACAGTACATCACCAACCTCCTGTAGATGCCATCAGCTTCATGCTTTATCAGTTTGATATATTAACCAGCGCACAGCTACTCATGAGTAGAGGACAAGGCTAGCAGCGGTTGCACAACCTCTTGCATTCCAGGCTGTCCTCAGGTGAGTATACCTTTATCACTAAAATTTTATATAAACTGTTGTAAAGACTTTCTAGTGCACTGGAGGTAATGTAATTCTGTCACCCGGCGGCGTCTGCCAAGAACTGCAAACAAACGCACAATTCATAAATGCTGGCTAGCTATTTAATAGGTTAATCTGTTGATGATAAAATAGATGCAGTGGGTGTTGACCGGAGACACGCCCTGCTCCTTGCCATATTGTTGTGGGTTAAGCGACGCACTCTTTCAGTGGGAAACCAGCATCAAGGCGCTGCCTACACTATTATAAACGGTGGGGATACAATTTGGAGAGTAATAATATTAGGGATAAAATTAATGAAAAGGCGTTCCTGCGGAGCGTCGGATATTTGTGCATGCTAGTTAGTCCTAGTAATACCACACAAGTTTCGTACCACACAAGTACAAGTACCAGAGCATGATGTTGGTGCTGCACTAAAACCTCCCACACTTACCAGTAAAACATGTAAGTGCAGTACATCACCAACCTGCCTCACTCACCAGTACATGATGTTGGTGCACTTCCACCCTCAACAGCACATGATGCGACAGCAGTACACCACCTACGTCCCACGCTCACCAATAGATGATGTGGGCGGCACATGCGGTTAGTACAATACATCACCTAACACCGACACTCACCAGTGCATGATGCTGGTGGAGTACATCTCAAGCCCCGGCACTTAGCAATACATAATTATGGTGCAGCACATCAACTATCTCCCATTCGCACCAGAACATGATGATAGTGCACTACATCAACTTCCTCCCACACTCACCAGTACATGATGTTGGTGCAGTAGATCACCCTGCCCGTACTTTTGAGAGGGTCGGGCTGTAGTCTGAGGGCCAGAGCTATAAGGAACATGATGCCGCAGACACTGTCCGAAATGTTCCAGCGGTTGTCAGACCACACCTCTAGCTTTTGTCTGAGGAAGAAGAGGGGGAGAGTAGGAAAAAAAAACACGGAACGTGTCCGTATTATATTTTCGCGTTTTTCCCTTAATCTACTATACACATCACAACAATAGTTTATTCTGATCAGCTGCAGTACCTTGAAGTAGTTGAATGTGACCGAGTACCGTGGACATGATAACCAAGGTTACGACGTTCGTAACGACAATAAACTGGATGAAAAGATATGATTTGACGTTAGAAAAAGGTCTAGTTATGTTACAGTAGACGTAGACACGTACCTTACTAGGCTTTAGAGTAACGTGCAGTAACGCCGACCTTAGTTCCAGATCACCTGTCGGTGGCAATTTGATTGGTATGTATGTATAGACACAGCCGTTTCCCCCACATTTGGAGGGTGGCTTGATTAGATTAGAGTGGCAAGGCTTTCAAACGCGCTGGAGCCAGCGTCCTTCTGGCGTCGAACGTCAAACCAGCGAACTGCGCTGCCTCAAGTTGTAGTCCTTTTTATTCTATTATGTTAGAGTTAGGTTTACTACTGCGCAAAGTCAATGTCCTTTACGCGGCGAATGTCAATGGTATGTGCGTGTGGCACAGGAGGTACCGGAACTCCTTAGGTGTTGAGGTCATATGGTCCCATCACACCCCGGTTGGCAGCAAAGAGGGATTATCACACTACCTACTCTGCTCCGGAGCCCCAAGGACTCGCAGTCGTCCTAAAGGTGGCTGGGGCTATGCGTCCTAATAGCTGCTAAGGGTGAAGATGAAGAGACAGAAACGGGGATCCCATGCATGAGATCCACTCTCAGTGTACAGAATTTTACACAAGAGAACAGCAGGAAGAGGTTGCATGAAAGAAAAAGCGCAACTTGGCTGTTATTAGTCACCCGAAAAGAGAATAGTTAAACCCAGTGTGTATGTTTGCGTGTCTGTCTGTGTGAACGCGTGTGTGTGTGCGTAACGGTTATCGGGAGAGTTGTTATGAGGGAGTTTGAGGATAAGTTATATGAAATTCAAACCAACAAACAGAGGGGGTTACAATCGAGTAGTCACGGCTGGTGCACAGCCCGGAAAACCAGGTTTTCAACGTCATGTACATGTTCTGAATCTCACTTCCGGTGCAGGCCCCTGAAAAAATGATGCAGTTTCACAAGCGCTCCCATAGATCACGAACTGACGTATCCTGACTGAACCTGCGAAGGCAATGCCTGGGCACGACGTCATGACGTGCTCAACCGTATCGGGCGCGCTTCAGCACCGCAGGTACAGATCGCAAGGGGCGTTCCTCAGTCTATGTTGAAATGACTGAAGGGCTGTGTGGTGCCTCTGCCTCGGCAAACAAGTCACTCCTGGGCAGCCCAAATTCCACCACGTTTAGCTTTGGTGGATGAAGGTGTAGGATCGTATTGACTCTATGATCAGCCGGCGAACGTGATGTGAAATATGTTTGTACCTGTTTATGCATAGATGTATTGTCCGTAGGTAAGGGAACCAAAGTGTGCTCTCGGTCTGTTATGTATATTAGACAGACCTGACGTGAGTTCAGTAGGTGGTGGCAAGGTGGGCCACGTCCACAATAATTGACTATCTCTCATCAAAATGATGTTTGAGAGGAAAGACCTTGGTTTCCTCAGACAGATGCGGAAAAGGTATGGTGGCTGTACAGCCTGTTTCGATACGTATTCTTTGTAGTGAGTTCGTGCGAGTAAGAGAAATGTCAAAGGACCACGCAGTGTTTGTGTGAGAAATGATGAGTGTGATGACTTGTTCAAGTAGTGTTGTTATCGATTTTAGGGGTGTTCGTATGCAGATGTGATAAGTGCCGGAGTATGTTCGGTCTATTTTTTGGTTTTGGTGCCATTGTTATTTGTATAAGTTTTGAACGTTGTTCCTGTGTTATATGTTGTTCCAAGGAGCGTGGTGTTGGGACTGTGGGGTGTGAGAGTGGTGTCGAGTGTATCACAGAGTGGATGAGGTGTTCACTGTTGTCGGGTGATATGAATGCGGGCCCTGACTTGCTCGAGGACACGATCATTCTGCACCAAAAATATGCTGCTGTGATCTCAAATTTTTGGTGTTGTTTAATGATTGTAAGATCATCCGTGTATGAGAAACAACATTGGGAAATGTCATGTTCGTGATTGGTTGTTATTGTAGACTGTCTGCGCAAAACGTCAGAAAGAAAATTGCAAGCCACTCTATGTAATTTCGATGGATGCGTATTGAGAATAATGTTGAAGAGAATGTATCTTGGAACGTGTTGGAGGACTTACTTATGTTAATGGCACATACCAGGGTGCGTAGGGCTAGATTCGTTTCGTTCCGGCCTTCGTGGATGGTCTGTGTGAGGTTGGTGAGCAGTGCGCTTATAGAGTGTTGTCTACTGGAACTGTGTTGTGTAGAGGAGAGTGACACACAGGCAATAGTTTTGTTTAGAACGGTTTTCTCAAATTTTTAGAGGAATTTGGCAGGAGTGAAAAAAGGCTGTGTGGCGGTGGTTCTGTAGGGGCTTTTTAAGGTTCAGGATGAGTATGATTTCTGCTTGTTTCCATGTGTTGGGTATGGTGTTGAGTAGGATGGAGATGTTAAACATGCCCGTGAGAGTCCTGGTGGCGTGTGGATCTGGATGTTCTAGATAAATGTATGATATGCCATCAGAGCACGTAACAGTGGGGTTTTGGTCTGACTTATGACGCTTATGGTCATGAGTAATGTGAAGGGAGGATCGATGTTTGGGTCAATCTGTAATTTGTGTAACTGCTTTAGTGTATTCTGTTTGTCTAGATGGTGTGGTAGATTGCAAGTGTTGGGTGGTAGGATTGCCTAATGTGTTTAAAATTGTTTGAGTTTTTGTTGTAAAGGCACCTGATCACTTCACAAAATTTTGCTGGTGAGGTTCGAAAGTTAGTGCCCGCCAGCACATCCCGCCATAGGATTGTATGTTGTTCCCGAATTTCAACATCTCTTTCTGCATGGTCAAGTTTTTTGGTGCAGTGCTTTGTGACGTTGTGAGAACGTCAATAGATGTGTATCGTGTGAGACAATGTCAATAGATGAGTATCGTGTGATGTTGAAGTCGTGTAAAGCGATCTACAGATGCAATGTATCCGCCTCATTCTGCTGGCAATGCATTCACAGCCACCCGACCCACAACATTGACACAGGGCTCAACAATAACACCCTTCCCCCGCACCAATGCTCCCCTCTCCTCCGGAGATGTCCTTCCCCTGTACGGCCTTCGTAAAGAGAGGTTTCTTGAGTTGTCTCTCCCCTGTGCAGCCGGTGTAAGGAGAGGTCTGTTGAGCGGTAGGGATGAATACACAGGCCTCGACAATAACACGCTTCCCCCCGCACCAATGCTCCCCTCCCCTCCGGAGATGTCCCTCCCCTGGTCAGCCGACGTAAGGAGAGATCTGTTGAGTGATAGGGATGAATACACAGGCCTCGACAATAAAACTTTTCCCCCCGCACTAATGCTCTCCTCCCCTCCGGGGATGTCCCTCCCCTGTGCGGTTGGCGTAAGGAGAGGTCTGTTGAGTGGTAGGGATGAATACACAGGCCTCGACAATTAACACGCTTTCCCCGCACCAATGCTCTCCTCCCCTCCTAGGATGTCCCTCCCCTGTGCGGCCAGCGTAAGGAGAGGTCTGTTGAGCGGTAGGGATGAAAGGTTTGCGAGAGGTTGTGTCATGGTTATTAATGGGATCAATGTATTCAGTTGGTCAATGAAGAGATTACCGCGCCGGTCAGTGTCATGTACGGTGAGCCAGGAGATATCGTGTGCGGTAAAGTCACCTAGATCAACAGTGATGGTGGTGCTGTTAAGGTAGTCTAAGTGTGGTGTGTACTGCGGCTGACATGAGCTGGATAAGGGATATATTCGTCAAATAGATGGTATTGCTTTTTATGAATTCAAACAAATAACGATTGAGAAGATGGCATTAGAGTGCCAAGGCCCATAGATAACAGAAAACAGGTGAAGCGTGCGGTGAGGAAAAAAAAAGGGTCGATGACGATAGGTGAGGTAAATAGATGTGCGAAATTTTGAGGAAAACAAAGAGATGTTTTGGAAATAGGTGAAGAGGATGAGGAAAGTAGAAACGAGGAAGAAGGAGGAGGTGCAAGATGTAAGCTACCGGTTGTTGTTGGAGAGTGGTGATATACGGTGGGCTGAGTTTTTTTAGAAGTTGTTGAATGTTGAGGATGCCAGAGAGGCTGGCTTTTTGTTGTGGTTGATGGTGTGCAGATTCCGGTTTTGTGCGCAGAAATTGTTTCTGATGTTACTAAGAAAGGGGTGCAAAGGGCGGTAGCAGTAGATGTGATGGAAGCAGGGAATGTCCTTGGTTTGGATGGCGTTCCTACCGAGTGCCTGAATAGGGGTAAAGCAGCGATAGTCGAATAGTTGGTGAAGGTACGAAATCCGTGTTTACTCACGGGTGAAGCGCCAATTTAGTGGTGCAGTGCTTGCATTGTTCCGTGTTTACTTACGGGTGTAGTGCCGATTTAGTGGTGCAGTGCTTGCATTGTTCCGTGTTTACTTACGGGTGTTGTGCCGATTTAGTGGTGCAGTGCTTGCATTGTTCTGATTTACAAGGGAACCCACTTCAAAGCTTTAAGTTATTTTACGTCATTTGGAGAACTGAAACCTGTGAATTCCCCTCTGGTTCATTCTATTCCATTAATTTAAGGTTTAAAATGACATATGATGTCGATTTTATGCAGCGTTTACATTGTTAAACATTTTATAAACACCCAGTAGAAGGGCAAAGGAAATTAAAATGAATGCAGCAACTAAAGAGGTATTAGTTTGTGGTACAACACACCCCTCGGGGTTAGTTGTACGGGAGTGCTAATCAAGATGATAAAGGGCAGTACGAATGGTGCGATTGTCGAGAACAGTACGGCTTCAGGAGTGAGACGTACCTTACCGAGAGAAAGGATGTGTTCTGGGTCTTCATGGATTTGGAAAAGTTCTGCAATAGGGTCGACAGGAAGGCGCTGTGCTGTGGTGATATGGATGTTGCGTTTGTGTGGAGTTGACGGAGGAAATGTGTTAAGAGACTCAGTGTTGGCAGCTGAGTATGTTTCGGAGTAGAGAGCGAGGTGAGTGCTTGATTCCCAGTGAAAGTGAGACTGAGATAAGGCTGATTGGTTCCCTGGTTTCTCGATCTCTACATCGATGGAGTGGTCAGGGAGGTGGACGCCGGTGTATTGTGCCTAGGTTTTGGGCGCTCGCCGGTGTATTGGGCCAAATTTCTCACCAGCGGGCTCAGACGGCATATCATACATTCACCTTGAACATCTAGGGCCACACGCCATCGCGGCTCTCACAGACATTTCTAACTTTTCCGTACTATACAATACAATACCCAACATCTGGAAACAAGCTAAAATCATCCCAATCCTGAAACCCAACACAGTTCCTACAGATCCAGACTCATACAGACCCATTTCCCTCTTTCATAACCCCTCGAAAATCTTGGAGTTGCTGGTTATTAACAAAATTAATGCTAACATCCCACTCTACCCTACGCAACACGGTTTCAGGGCTCAACACTCCACCACCACGCTCCTCACCAACCTCACCCAGACCATCCATGAAGGCCTGAACGAAAAGAAGCCAGCCAAACGAATTCTGGTAGGCGCTATCGACATTAGTAAGGCCTTTGACGCAGTTCCAAGACACGTCATCATAAACAAAATAATCAACACCCACATCCATACAAATTATAAGAAGTGGCTTGCTAATTTCCTCTCCGGTAGACACGCACACAACAACAACAAGTCAACTTCACCAATGGTGTCCCACAGGGATCCGTGCTATCCCCCTCCCTTTTCAATGCTTTTATGCACGACCTGCCCATTCCACAGAACCCAACACTCACATCAGCTCATACGTGGACGGCCTCACAATAACTACACAACACCACAAACACGAGACCGCAGCTGCACACCTCCAGCAGTATCTAAACTCCCTTGAAATCAGGCTGCTGGACAACAGAATGAAGGTGTCCGCAAGCAATTCGTCTCTCACACTGTTGACTACGGATAACAGTGAACACCGCATCCACCCCAATGTCACGCTCAACAACACCCCCATTTCCCACAACCCCACTACAACCATTCTTGGAGTAACTTATGACACGGAATGACATTTAAACCACACATAGCCAACATTGGCACCAAAACCAGATCCAGACTGAATGTGTCTCGGGTACTCACTACAACCTCTTACGGTCACTCCAATGAATCAATTACAACACTATGCAAACAATTCATCATGCCCGTTATCTCCTATGCAAACACCGCTTGGTCCTCGGACCTTGCAACTACACATATTAACTCCCAGCAAAGAATACAGAACACGGCCTCGCGCATCGCAACGGGCTGCACACAGACTACTCTCATTCCGCACTTGCATGAAGAAACCAAGGTCCTCCGTCTCAAGCATCATCTCGATATGAGAGGGACCCAATTCTTTAACAAGATCTCAGACCTGGCACACTCTTGCCACAACTTACTAAACCCTCGTCCAACCAGCCGACACCTACATAACACACCGGCAACACACTTCGGTTCCCTTTACGCGACCATTCCTGAACCTACAGATAACACATCTATGCACAAACAGATACACACACACTTCACAGCTCTTGCATTAGATAAACACAGAGTCAACACGATCGTGCAGAGCCACCCGCCTGAGGTGGACGTGGAGGAGTTGGGGCTGCCCCGGAGTGACAGGGTCCACCTGTCGAGGCTGCGGTGCGGGCACCACACAGCCCTACAGTCATACCAGCATAGACTGCGAAATGTCCCTTCCGATCTTTGCTTGCGGTGCCGGGGTTCACCCGATTCGGTCGAGCACGTCATGACGTCGTGCCCAACCATCGCACCCGGCAGGCTCCACCATAACATCACATCAGTACGTGATCTATGGGAACACCCGCGCGACAGCATCAATTACTTCAAGGATGCAGGCCTAATATAGGGTCTGTCACAAGATGTAGCACTCCCAACCCACACACACACACGTCGGTGGGTTCCAGGTCCTCGGGTTTTTCGCTGGCCGTGGCTCCTCCATCGCAGGGAGAGTTGGGTTGAGCAACAACAACAACTCTGAAATCAAGTAGTTACTCCGAAATTTGGAGCCTACGTCATACAACAACTAAATTAGAATAAAGATTGTGCCTGAATTTTTAGTTGACAAATGCATGAGACTCAGACTTTCTGAACTATCTGCTTCTCAGTGATGAAAATTATGAATTACGGTTTCCTAGGTTCTGTCTCATGAACGGGCCAAAATACGCGACGGTTTCTACGATTCTGTCCTACAGAATCCACAACGCATATTATGGTGTTGAAGATTCTACCTTGGTGTGAGGCTTGTGGATAACAATCTCCATAGTTCGATATTCGTGTAATCTGAAAGACGAATTCTAGGTGAGTGATCGTACGGAGAAGGGTGTAAAAATTATCTTGCCGTCCACCGATCCCATCCTCCATGTCGATGACAGTGGCCGTATTCCATCCTAATCTGCATGGTTTGGTATGTCGATGAGTGCGTGAAAGCAGTGTGATGTGGTCGTGCCGTCGGTTTCCCTCCTCATGGTGTTTCGATCTAGCATCTGTACCTGTAGGTATTGGTGTACGAATATAATCAACTTGCCGCAGCGCTTACTTGAGTTTGTGGGGCTCCTTCGCCATGATCTGGCGGACCTTCTCGAGCATGAGCGCGACGATGTAGGCAATGCTGTACCACTCCGTCCAGTGAGGAAAGTCGGGCAGTTTGACGAGGACCACGTACGTGAACATGCATAGGAACACCATGTACGCGAACTGGCAGGGAGGAGAAGATCAGTTTAGAGATTGAGTAGTTGATGTCCTATGACTGGAAACCACATGCAATTGGGTATGTGCGCAAATCATTGAAGTCCGTTGACAAAAAAAAAAGACGAGTTCAAAACGAGGATCCCATGCACGAGGCCTGCACGCATGACAGCAGCAAGAAGGGAAGACAAATAAATCTCAGAAAATAGGTAAGCAGAGAGCTGTCCAGGAAGAAAAACAAGTTTTCCAAGGCAGCACAAAGATACAGAAACTACTGGACACCAAATTTACACGTGACTGTTCCGATACAGAAACCTGACAAAGTTGAAGTCAGAATAGAAACAGGAAACTAAACAACTTCTTTTATATAATCAGGATGTTCAACTTTCACGAAATATGATGGTGGAGGATGCAGAATTTGAATAGTTAGATGCGCTGGTTTACAACTGATACAATACTTTCTATTCACAATGAACAGAATAAGGCTGAACCACCCCTGGCTGTCATCCAATTGCATGGATAAAAGTTGCAAGAGCATACTCTAAGGTCACTCTAACTAGTAAGTGTTATCTAACATCAACCCTGCAAGGTTCATAAACTCACCTCCCCCCGCTAGAAATCTCGGTCACTCTAATCTACTCACGACTTACCGAATGCGCCCAGAACTTGGTGATGGGGGCGTTGTAGAACTCATAGAACTTGACCTTTGCGGAGAGTTCCTTGGCCCTCTTGTGTTCGAGGAAGGAGGACTGGTCCGTGAGCAGCGTGGAGTTTTGGACGACTACGGCGTCGCGCCTGCTCTGAGATGAGACCATGCTACGGCGCCGAGCGGCAAGAGATCCCACGCCGGCACGGCCGCTCCCCCGTCCCTCGTAATCCCGGTCACTCAGGATCCCGTGCTTGTCCTTCTCGCACTACGGAGGCACCGATGAAAGGTTTGATTAGATGAGCCTTCAGTAACTATGGACCAAGGGTACTAGACACGGAGTCTTGGTCACTATGGGTCCTGTGCTTGTCCTTCTCGCACTACGGAGGCACCGATGAAAGGTTTGATTAGATGAGCCTACAGTAACTATGGACCAAGGGTACTAGACACGGAGTCTTGGTCACTATGGGTCCTGTGCTTGTCCTTCTCGCACTACGGAGGCACCGAGATTAGGTGAGCCTACAGTGACCAAGGACCAAGGTTACTAGACATGTAGTCTCGGTCAAAGGGTCCAGTGCTTGTCATTCTCGCACTACGGAGACACTGATGAAAGGTTTGATTAGATGAGCCTACAGTGACCAAGGACCAAGGTTACTTGACGCGTAGTCTCGGTCAAAGGGTCCCGTGCTTTTCATTCTCGCACTACGGAGGCACCGAGGAAAGGTTTGATTAGATGAGCCTACAGTGAACATGGACCAAGGTTACTTGACACGTAGTCTTGGTCAAAAGGTCCCGTGCTTGTCCTTCTAGCACTACGGAGGCACCGGGAAATGTTGGAATAGTTTATATTAGATTAAATGAGTCTACGGTGACCGGGGATACTAGCCTTGTAGTCAAGGTCACTCAGGGTCCCGTTCTTGTGCTTTTTGTAATACGTGGGCGACGAGGAAAGGTTAAATTAGATAATAATACATCAGATGATATTAGATTAGATACGTATTAGGTGATGGAAGTTATTAGCCTCGTGTTCTGGTCAGTGAGGGTATCGGGACAAGGTTAGATTATAGTAGTGTAAGTTAATAGATTAGAGTGTCAGGCTTTCTAGTGCACTGGAGTTAGCTTAAGTTAATGGCATAGTAGTTTCGGGCAGCCAGGGTCCCAAGTGTGTCCTTCTCGCACTACCACGACAGGTTAGATTCAAGTATTCGGGATATTTAGTGCGGCGAAATCCATGTTCTTCTAGCGCTGAACATTGAATAAATCTCAAAAAACTGCGGGACATCGTGGCAAGGCTATATTAAATTAGATAGAATTAGTTAGTAACTAGAGTTACCAGTTCAAATTAGAGTGGCGAAGCTTTCAAGCGCGCGGGAGTCAACGTCCTTCTGGCGCTGAACATAAACCAACTACCAGTGCTGCATCAAGTTAAAGACAAATTCTTGATAGAGTTTACTACTGCAAATAAACAATGTCCTTTTGCTGCGGATGTGAAAGGTATACACAGGTGCCACAGGTGAGGAACTCTTAAAACGCTTAGACCATATGGTACCGGCACATCTCGGATAGCAGCGAAGATGATTAACACTGAACCTGCCCTGCTCTATAGCGCCAAGGATTCACAGTCGTCCTTAGGGTGCCGGAAGCAATGCGCACCAACAATTGCTGTGGGGGAAGATGAAAAAAGGACAGAAAATAGGGATCTTATGCGTGAGATCTACACACAGTGTAGGGAATTTCACGCGTGAGATCGTCACGAATAGAAAAAAGAAAGAGGAGTCGTAGAAAAAGTTTCCATGTAAGAACGAACGCAACTTGGCTGATAGTCTCTACCAAAAAAAGTATAACGTTTAGGAACGCTCTGCAACGATTATTGCGAGAGATTTTAAGGAGTTTGAGATACCTTAAAGGAAATTGAAACTATATTACGTTAGAGTGACGAAGATTTCTAGCGCGCTGGAGCCGCCGTCCTTCGGGCGACGAACGTCAAACCAGCAAACACTGCTGCATCAAGTTACAGACGATTCGTTTGTATGGGAGTTTGGTTCAAGGTATGCACTAGTGCTACAGGTACAAGAACTTATGAAGTGCTGTGGTCATATGGTGCCAGCACTCCCCAGATGACAGTCAGGAGGATTAACACACTACCTGACCTGCTCCGGAGCCCTAAGGATTCGCGGTCCTTCTTAATGTGCCGAGGACTATGCACCCCCACAACTGCTGACGAGGCAGATGAAGAAGAAACAGGAAGCGGGGATCCCATGCATGAGATCTACACTCAGTGTACGGTATCTCACGCATGAGAACAACAGAATGGGAAACCTAAACTTACATAAAATGCAAATGAGGTACATAAAAGTTAAGTAAATTTAGAATGGGGGAGAAAAAAGACAGTGAAGGGTGAAGAAGAGGAGAGTCTGAAGGGTAATAAGAGTGTTCAACCCTTCTGATGGGCCATGACTCCATTCGGCCCGTGAACCAGACAGAAGTCTAGGGGTAGCTGTAGTGGAGTTGCACCATTTTTGGTTAAGATGATACCTCGGCGTTAAACTCACTAATATCGAATTCTCGGTCACAGTGTGTCCCGGGCTTGTCCTTCTCGCACAGCGGAAGCCCAGTTGCATGACTGGAGGGATTTAAGGACGACTCACACACTCTACTACAAGGGGCAGCAAAAGCAAGTTACTACTTGCTACAAGAGACACCGAAAGCATGTTACTATTAGCTACAAAAAACACCGAAAACATGTTACTATTTGAATGCCAGGAAGTTTTCTTTAGCATACAGTTGAGGTTACGTTCAACGGTTCACAACTGCACACACGACTTAACACATGAGACTGCTTTAGTTCAACTTGCAGCTGATGGACAAATCCACCTGTAATCATCGGGTTAAGGTCGGCAAAGGTGTTGGAAGAACGTTAAAAATTTGTAAGGACACAGCGGCAGCTACAAAGGTTCTTCAACTCGGCATTGGTGCATACTTTTTTGTAACCTGCTTGGGCCAAAACACCAGATTAGATTCGTGACGAGGCTTTCTACCACGCTGGAGTCAGCGTCCTTCTAATACCGAACATCAAACCAGCAGTTAGTGCTGCATCAAGTTAGAGTTAGGTTTACTACTGCGTTAAGTCAATGTCCTTTACGCGACAAATGTCAAAAGTAGAGCCACAACCAAAAGACCGGCTGTTGTCTTTCAAAAATAGATTGATTGAGTCTTTCCTTATGATAGTTCAGGTTGGCAGCTGTTAAAAAAACTACACTTGTAACATTCGATTCGCAGTGTCGTCGTCTTTCAACGTTTGTAACCCAAGGAATAAATAAGCCGATTCCCGTACCGTTCTGTCCGAGTCGCTGCCTGCACCTCCTCCTCGTCCGTAGCAGTTGGTGAGGCCGTTATTCTCCGGCACCGAGCCCCCAAACACCGAGGCAGGTTCTGTGTTGGGAGGGAGGAAGGGGAACACGGCGGAGGGAGGCGGGGGTTGGCCGTGCCGAGGGTGGAGGGTGATGGGGGCCAGGGGAGGGAAGAGGGAGGTTAGGGTACCCGAGGATGCGCGGCCTGTGGCAGAAGGAGCGGTGCCTGGTGCGCTGTTGTTGGCGTTGGTGCCCACCAACGGAACCTAGGCGGAGGGCGGAAAGAAGGCAAGGAGTTAGTGTTCTGAGTAGGTAAGATTAGTGGTTAGAAGAGATGATTTGATTGAGGTTACCGGGATTTCCATAATAATTAAGAAGAAGTGAATGAAGAGCTGGAAGAGTCAAGGTTGAATCGAAATAGGAAAAATGAATTATGAGAGGAGACGAACATGGTAGACAAAAAATAAATCATCAGAAGAATTGGAATAAGATCTGATGGAAGAAGGTTAAGATGACAATACAAAAAGAGACTAAAGATAGAGTTCATGGTATAATTGGAAAAAAAATGAGGCAATGTTGAAATAAGAGTAGAAATGGGACAAATAAGAGTATAAATGGGACAAATAGGAGTAAAAATGGGACAAATAAGAGTTGAAATGAGACAAATAAGGGTAGCAATGAGACAAATAAGGGTAGAAATGAGACAAATATGAGTAGAAATGGGAAAAATAAGGGTAGAAATGGGACAAATTAAAGTAGAAATGGAACAAATAAAAGTAGCTACGCTATGAGTGAAAAAATAATCAAAAATTTGGAAACATGTGATTAAACTAAGATTGATAGAGAATAACTAAAGAAATAATATTGTTGAAAGTAGGTCAGATGAAAGTATAACAGCTCAGCAAGTAAAAAAAAATGCATTTACCAGGAAAAAATCATATAAGATCATAAAAATAACACCTAGCGAGCTTGTTTATGATTTATTTACAAGGACAAGATTAGATTCGGGGACTCATATCCACGGAGCTCCCTTGTAGGGCGCGACGCTCATCAATAGCGATGGGTACGCCCACTAGTATGTGCAGTAATGATACTATATACAGTACTTGGATAAAATAATCGAGCAACAAAAAGAGCTTACTGCCTTCAAGAATCGTAGAAGGTATCCTTCAAAACGGGGAAATATTTGTTTCCATGAAATGAGTCTAACCTGCAGTTCAATGGATGATCATGATGGCAGGTGTGATCGATGAAATGGTGGCTATTAGAAGCCCGCAGGATAATAAGATGGACTGCAAGAGGTTATCAACGATTGTGATTCTATGATGAATAACCACTTACCATCGGACATGGCAGCCAAGCCACATAACAAGAGAAATAACACAGAAGCAGCATTAAAGTTCGAATTGGACTTTGTTTGCTGAATTATTTGGAGTATTTATCGTCAGAAAAAGGTGCCCACGGATAGACAGCCAGCTTATGAACGTTCCACCCCCAGTCGACAAGTGCATTTGAAAAGCACCACCTCATGACTTAGCGGTAGCTACTCTATCATAACAGGCTGTTGGTACACGCTCTGACCCGCGTTGATTGTAAAGCACCACCCCATTTCGTAGCGGCAGCCACTACATCATCACGGGCTGTGGTACACGCTCTGACCCACGTTAATTGTAAAGACCACCTCATTCCATAGCGGCAGCCACTACATCATCACGGGGTTTTGGTACACGCTCTGACCTACGTTACTTGTTGCTGCATATAGAGTACGAAGCAATTTTCTACCCTCAACAGTGGCTGATCCAGACGCGGGGACGTCATCACGAATGCCCCTATTCGAAGAGTTTATCGTCGAGGGGACGGAGGCAGGAAACCCTTGTGTATTTGTAGCAGCTATTGGAGAGCGTCAGTGCGTCAGAGACGAGCTTAGATTAAGATGACAGACAGGGATGACAGATGACAGGAATTTAAATACGTTGGAAGTCAACGTCCTTTTAGCATTGAACGTCAATTAGTGGTGCAACCAGTAATTGGTAAGTTATCGGCAGTCTCGTACTTTGATCCGCTATCAAGAAATACTCAGGTCATTACAATCATAAAAGAGGATACGGTGGTGTTCTATTCAAGTAGGGCATGAGCAATCATCCAATTAAATGGAGGGATCAATAGGAAGGTAAATTGAAATATTGTTCCAATTCATGCGTCTGCGTCATGAACACAGCCTGGATCATGCAGCCTGGAGTTGCTCCGCAGTCTGGACTTGTTCCGCAGTCTGGAATTGCTCAGCAGCCCGGAATTGCTCAGCAGCCCGGAATTGCTCAGCAGCCCGGAATTGCTCAGCAGCCCGGTATTGCTCCGCAGCCTGGAATTGCTCCGCAGCCTGGAATTGCTCAGCAGCCTGGAATTTCTCCGCCGCCTGGAATTGCTCATCAGCCTGGAATTGCTCATCAGCCTGGAATTGCTTTGCAGCCTGGAATTGCTTTGCAGCCTGGAACTGCTCAACAGCCTGTAATTGTTTCACAGCCTGGAATTGGTCCACAGTCTGGCTTTCCTCCACACACGTGATACAGAAAACAATAACGTAGGATCGAGCGAGTACCAGCTTCCCGTGGAAGTAGACAGAAGCGCGTCCCATCAAAAAAACTAATCCATCTCGACCGCACCTCTAATTCATTTTGACGACGAGACTGTGTGAGACTGAGGGCTGGATCTGCTTTACTCTGGCAGTGCTGACGGTGCTGATTACTGTAAGAAACTTGGGTTGGGTTTGATGATTGTGATTTGAAGTGAGGGCTGGCGGCAAAATTTACTTGGGCAGCACAGCAGGGGCTGGTAGCAAGCCTTACCTTGATGGTTATGATGTGCACAGCAGGGGCTGGTAGCAAGCCTTACCTTGATGGGTATGATGTGCACAGCAGGGGGCTGATAGTAAGCGTTACCATGATGGTTATGATGTGCACAACAGGGGGCTGACAGCAAGCCTTACCTTCATTTTTCGATGGTGTATGGAAGAAGTTGGTAGCAAACCTAGCCCTTTATGTTTGTGGGAGTGTACGGCAGGAGGCTGGCAGCAAACCTTGCCAAAATGTTTGTGGAGGTCTATGGCACGGGACTGGCAGTAATCCTTACCTTGATGGTTGTGGTGGTTCGAGCAGGTTTGTACCAAGCTTTACCTTGATAGCTGTTATGGCGTACGGCAGGGGCTGGCATCAAGCCTTATTTTGATGATTGTGATGGTCTATGCCAAGGGGCTAGACGTCAACCTTACCTTGATGGTTATAATAAGGTACAGCAAGACGCAGGCAGCAAGCCTTACCTTGATGGTTGTGGTGGTGTATAGCAGGGGACTGGCAAAATGCCTTACTTGATGGTTGTGGTGGTGTTATAGCAGGGCGCAGGCAGCAAGCCTTACCTTGATGGTTGTGGTGGTGTATAGCAGAGGGCTGGCTAAATGCCTTACCATAATGGTTGTTGTGGTGTTATAGTAGGGCGCAGGCAGCAAGCCTTACCTTGATGGTTGTGGTGGTGTATAGCAGGGGGCTGGCAAAATGCCTTACTATGATGGTTGTGGTGGTGTTATAGCAGGGCGCAGGCAGCAAGCCTTACCTTGATGGTTGTGGTGGTGTATAGCAGGGGGCTGGCAAAATGCCTTACCATGATGGTTGTGGTGGTGTTATAGCAGGGCGCAGGCAGCAAGCCTTACCTTGATGGTTGTGGTGGTGTATAGCAGGGGGCTGGCAAAATGCCTTACTATGATGGTTGTGGTGGTGTTATAGCAGGGCGCGCAGCAGCAAGCCTTACCTTGGTGGTTGTGATGGTGTATAGCAGGGAGCTGGCAAAAATGCCTTACCAAGATGGTTGTGGTTGTGTTATAGCAGGGCGCAGGCAGCAAGCCTTACCTTGATGGTTGTGGTGGTGTATAGCAGGGGGCTGGCAAAATGCCTTACTTGATGGTTGTGGTGGTGTTATAGCAGGGCGCAGGCAGCAAGCCTTACCTTGATGGTTGTGGTGGTGTATAGCAGGGGGCTGGCAAAATGCCTTACCATAATGGTTGCGGTGGTGTTATAGCAGGGCGCAGGCAGCAAGCCTTACCTTGCTGGTTGTGGTGGTGTATAGCAGGGGGCTGGCAAAATGCCTTGCCATGATGGTTGTGGTGGTGTTATAGCAGGGCGCAGGCAGCAAGCCTTACCTTGGTGGTTGTGGCGGTGTACAGCAGAGGGCAGGCAGCAAGCATTACCTTGATGGTTGTGGTGGTGTACAGCAGAGTGCTGGATGCTCTTGAGGTGCGGGTTGCCTTAAAATGCAAGGGTTGCAAAATGTTAGTCAAACGGGAATACAAAAACAACAAACAAAAGGTCCACATAGAGTTACCCAAAAAACAGTCTCTCGTGGGAGATTTTGACTCGTGGAAAGAATGCAAGCAAAAGGGAGATGTGGTCGTTAATGACATTCCAGTCACAAGTGTTGTAGGAAAAATTAATATGTCATTAACTGAACACTGAATTAACATTAATGGCATCGGCGTAATAGCCAACAAGAAAACTCATAAGCAAATCAAATGGAGAAGTGCTCCTTAGTAAACTTATAAATACAGATGCAAAGCTTAATCACCCTAAAGAGGGGTGGTTGACGGCATGAAGGAACTCATACTCCTCTCAAGCACACACTTACACACCAAAACTTAGGCTTATACCGCTAAAGTGTCCGGCCAGTATACCGCAACACACTTCGGCTCAGGAATGAGGTCCCAGATCAGTGGCAGCTGTAGATACGCGACAGATTTCATTGATTTACTGTGCTGCGTCATAATTTTAGGGTCCACCCCCATTCCGAGCACAACGAGACGCCAAGGGCGGGAAAGCACAACAGAGCGACGTGAAAATTTATTCATTCACAACCACTTTCGCCCATCCATTGCCCGTCCTCTCGTTACCTCCACACTTGTGTCTCCATTCCTGACGTCTGCTTCACACCATCCATCTATACAAACTTCGGTCTGCCTCTAGGCTTACGTCCACTCACCATCCCCGTTCTAAATCGAACAAGGTGATAATTGATCTTATCTTTCAGAGTTAGTCCTGCCATGCCTCTCAAACATTTCATCTCAAAGATATTCAACCATCTTTCTCATCTGCTCTCGCCCCTAAGTATCAGCTCCGTATAGCACTGTTGGACAACTCCGCCTCATCCAACCATCACTTTCCTTCCATACCCAGAGTCCAACAGTTCATTTCGCTCTTCAGTGCCCCCAACACTTTGCACCCATCATTCACTCGCGAGTTGAGAATCTAGGTGCTTATAACACTAAACTTCCTCCAATAACTCTCCATTTAGGAGGACACTAATTCTGCTCGCATTGACAGTCCTCGAACATTTCATTACTTTACCCCCTCCTCTCACACGCTCTATCAAAGTCCGACACTAGCCTATATAACTTCTCCTCCAAATCTGCCACCAGAGAAGTGTCATCCGCAAACAATAACTAATTCTGCTATCAACTCCACCCATTTGCTCCCAACAGCTTGAAGCCTTGACCCGTTACATTCGTGCTCGCCTTCCCGAACACTACATCCATGTAGAGATTGAAGAACCAGGGAGACATGCCGCAAATTTTCCTAGTCCGATTTTCACTGTAAACCAAGCACTCCCCTCGTCCCTAACTCTGGTACATGCTCTGCTGATATCATAGAAACACTGCACCGCTTTCAACAAATTTCCGCCCACCCCGTACAGACGCAGCACCCTCAATAACGACTCCTTGTCGACCCGATCGTAGGCGTTTTCCAGACTTTCGAAGGCCCAGAATACATCCTTTTCCATCGCAAGGTACTTCTCACGGACTTGTCTTACTGCAAAAACCTGATCGGCACATCCTCAACCACTCCTGAAGCCACACTGTTCTTTGCCGATCGCACCATCCGAACAGTCTTTAATCCTCTTCATTAGCACCCTCCCGTACTATGTATCAACAACACATAACAAACTGACACCTCTCGATTGCATCTTTCAGTTTTACCATTTTTGACCTTATACAGCGGAACAATGCCTTGCCCTCTCAAACTGTCATAATCCTCATTCAACGCCTGCTGGAACTCCTAAGCTCTGTTTGCCTTCTTCAGTTCACTCACCTTCACTAATACTTTTCTTCCTCCCACTCTTTTGCTCCCCTTCCACCTCTGCTCCACACCTTACATTCATGCCACCAGTAGATGGTCAGACATTCCGCCGCCCTCCTCTCTCAACACCCCGCACATCCAATAGCCAATATCCATCAGCGCTCTCCCCACCACTGCCCCATGGGCAAACCTTACCCACGTGTACTAAAGGATAGCTTGCTTCATGAAAAAGCCGTTTCAACCATCAGATCCTGCTTCATGCATAACTAGCAGATTCTCTCCTCTGTCATTTCTACCAGGAACGCCATGCCTCCCAGCCACTTTCACCATCACTGCATCTCTAACTCACGTATATAGTCACCAAGGACAACCACGTTGTATATACCTACAAAACTCTCAATACACTCACTCAGGTTAATTCAAAATTATTCTCCCTCCTTCACATTCCTCTCGCTGCCAGGTCTGTAAACGGTTACAAACGCCCATCTTTCTACACCAAACCAAACTTTCACTCACATCAATCTAGAGGACACCTCCTTCCGCTGGGCAACGCTACCAGACAACCGAGCACTAAATAGCAGCACCACACCTTCTCATGCCCAACCTTCCGCAACGCCAGACTTCCCATCACTTACCATGCCAACTCACATTCTCCCTTACTTTACAGCTTTGTCTCACTCAGTGTCATCACATCAAGCTTCTTTCTCACAAACATCTCGCCAATCACTTTCCTCTTTGCTTCATTTGTATTACAACCACGCACAGTCAACGACCATAACAGAAGGGTTTGGAGAAGCGTGAGCTTCTTCTCTGACCACTGGTACGGCCATCTTTGTGGGCAAATTCTCAGAGGAAGAGATCCTAGACCAAAAAATAAACGCGGTGCAAACGAATATATTACTTAGTATATTTGTCTCGGATAATGAATAAAGAAAAATGCGTGATGACAAACAATCTTTTACCTTCAAGATCTCAAAATGCCAGAATATTTCCTGACTAGGGTACGTTATCAATGCATGCAAAGCGAACAACCTAGATCAATGCATTAACAATATGACGATTTTTCGGAGTGCCCCAGACGAACATATGTGCCTAATGCAAATGATCGCCAATTTGTTAAACAAAACGTAGCATTTTGAGCAGATCTGACACACAAAAATACCGCCGAATGTCAAAAGGGCGAGTTCCTAAACTCATATGAACGGTGTTGTTACTCCTGTTTTGAAATGAGGGTTTCGTGATTCGATCAATTTGCTCAAGACATTTCGGTCACTACGTAATCTTTCGCCAAGCCAGCAGTAAAAGCGTTCTGATCAGATGAAGGAGTGTGGGAGGAAGTGTATATAATTTGTTTGGTGGTATTGAAGAACGGATGAAGAACGGATGAAGATCGACGGTTACTCTCGGCTTGTCAGCTTGGATAATTTTTTGTACATTGTTACTTCGATCGAATTTCATGATGTGGGTTAGATGTTTCAATCCTTGTCAGCAGATGCTTTCCGGTTTGCCTCATAGTTGTTGTATGGGCAATTTCATACCAATGAAGTGGGTAGGGAATGATGCGGATCCTTTATTCTGAGTGGGAGGGTCTACCTGGGGGGAGAGCATCGAGGCTATGGCCTCTCGTTAGCCGACCTTTTTTCTCCACATAATTGGAGAATTCCTCTTTATTTTTTGTTCTGAGAGCAGTCATTGAGTCTCGCGGGGTGACCATTTGAAGACTCTCGTTGCTTCACAGCCAAAAAAATGGATTAGAAGCAGCGGGATTCTTCAAAGGAGACTGACAGCGCACCATCACGTCTGTCGTAATTGTGTAGGGAACAGTGTGGACAATTTTGTCTTAGATTACTTTTTTTCTAAGTGTGTCTATATTCTGGAATTTTTAGCAACGCATCGGGCGTCTGGCGAAAGAGGTAATCTTGGCTTCAGAGTCAAGAACAGGTAAGTCTAAATATTTGGAAATGGGGTAAAGTTGTTGAATTTTAGCACATAAATTCAACGATTTCTGCTTCGTCTACACGGTCCTCGAATTGTACATTCAGGCGATAACTCATTGTCTTGCTCCTCTAGGAGATTCTCAATGTAAATCCAGCCTGGACTCTTAGAATAGGTTATGTGTGGTAAGATTGTGCATGTCTTTTGGCACGTGCTGATCTTGGAGAGTAGAGTGTCACTTGAAGTTTTGTCATCACCGCTGGTGGTGATGTTTAAAATTGATAAGTCGGTTCTTCTCGTGAAGTCCACGAAGAAATGTCCAGTCTATCCTCGGTACTGAATGAGATTTTCGAGTGTTCGGGAAAGTCAAGACCGTTATTAAACAGACTGTGGATCGGAGAAATAGTTTCTTTTAAGTTACAGTTCTTCGCGTTCGGTTGGGGTGGTTTTGGGCTATTGAGCAGTTGAGGTTATCACCGTAAATGCGGGTAGAGTCACTCGCGTAGATGGCGGGTATCTTGGTTAGTGGGTTCTTTAGATGTTCCTCCAATTGAAGGACTAAAGTAGCGACAAGATACTCGTGTTTGGCGAGACGTTCATCGATTGCACTGAACGCTGTGGTGCAGTTTCCTGTTTCTTGCACGGAAACGCCTACGTTGTTGAAGAAAATATGCCCACTCGGGGCCAACTTCATGATGCGGCCATGGGTAAAGTCATCTCCTGCTGAGGTGGGGTCATCTGGTGGTGGGAACATTTTGGAGATATTGGTGTTCTTTGGTGCGGGAATCTTTGTTTTTAGCACTCAAGAAAAGTTGCTAACCCAACTTCGCTGCGGTTTGTTT
>SDVV010001728.1:0-24785 GCA_016164225.1 Gammarus roeselii
TTTTCTTTAGCAAATAGTTCTAGAAAACGCTATTATAAAGGAATTGAAATAAATTGTCTATGTAACGTCACCAGCAATAGCCAAACATTATTTAATGTTATAAGTTGTTACGTGTCATTTTGGATATACATGTGCAGGCTGCGTTTAAATACAGTATAATGTCGTTATGCAATCCAAAGAATATGAACACAAAATCTATAGTTTTCAAGTAATGTGACATTCAACTGGATGTCATTTTTTGCGTCGTTTTCCACTTATAAATGCTGAATTGATTTCCCAATGTCATCGGCAACAACTTCACCTTTAAAGGATTTGTATCACGTGTAAAATATATGAAACCCAAGCACATTGTATATATGTCATGTAAATAGAATGGTCAATAACCTCGTGAAAGCAGAGAGCCCTGACTCGGTACATGTCATAAACACTCTTCCTCCTTCGATCTTCCACACCCGGTGCGGTGATAACATTAGCCAGTGTTGGCTTCTGTTTACTCGCGAGCTGCCGCCCTAACACTTCTCGCAAGTGTGCGAATGAGTTGTTTACATAAATCATAAAAAAATAATCGAGAGTAGGGAAAGGAGAGTCAATTTGAAACTGAGTGGTAGGGAGTGTGTGTTATGAACACCGGTAAACATAGAAGTGATGAAATGGGTAGACTTTATAAATATCCTAGAACGAGTCAACATCTCTGCAATTGGGAGATATTATTGTGAATGGAGGAATAAAGTAAAATTTGAACAAGTGCTCTGGCATATGAATGAAACCTCTAAATAATATTTGAAGTGTCTGTATCCACATTAGGGTTGTATCCACATTACTGTGGAAACATGGTTAAACATCACATAGTTAAGAAAAACGACGGAGAATAAGTGTTAAACAATAACCCTAGAATGCTGCGCAGGGTCATTGTTTTAACGGAACACAGTTGACGTCATGCACATCTCGTGATGCTCCAGTGGTGACAGGCAGCTGAAAATTCTTCTGATCCATTTACCTCGTGTCTTGATAGAGGAAGGTAACATTGTTTGGCTCAGGTTCATTATATTTTAATTGACACCGTCAGAGTATGTATGCTTTACCTATATCAAAAACCGTAAAAATTGAGGAAATTGAACAAATATTGCACGTTTATGTTTTATTTGCAGCTGAACTCTTTTAATCATTCATGCAGTAGGAGAATAGTTACAGAGTAACTGTATAAGAGTATTTGGTTACCAGGCCCCAAGGTTTTGCTTGGCTTATCTGATATACTGTACATGAAGTTTCATAATTCAAAGGTTATTGATAGGTTTGAATATAATTTATTATCATCATATACACTCCGTTCAAACACAATGTTATTATATTCTTTGCAAATAAGGAAGTCAACACACAGATTTTAGTTATGGAAGGGAGTTTTGGGTTTTTATTATGGTAGTTAGGAAATAATTACCGTAATACCTCTATAGAGTAAGCACATCGACTGCGTGCATGACAGCCCATACAAAGGGGGAAATACAGACACGGAATAGTTCTAAAAAAAATTGGGGAGTTCGGCTGAATAAATTTTATTATATATCAGTTATGTCAGGTTTTCAATGATTTTCACACCTATTTTTGAAATTGAAGAATCTTCAGGTAGTTTAAAAAGAGTTCAAAGTGGAAACAACAGGTTTAATGCATCAAATATAAACAAATTAAATTTCAGCTTCGATTAATTAGGACCCCTTCTTTCGAGAGTAGATTAGAATCCATCTGATGAACCTTGCAAACAAATTTCAAAATTTGTCCTGCTGTGACGCTCGCAGACGATGGATTTAATTTCGCCCCAAAAAACAATAGTCGAACGGGCTGGGGACGACGAACTATCCATGGCTAGTTTGTTCTGCTGCTGATTACTGGCTCCGGAAAATAGTACGATAAGAAATGCGTGACATTCGGATCTGTAATGTAGGCAGTAAAGCCATCTACTGGATAGTATAGTTCCTTCGATCTAACAATTGGTTACACATTTTCCTTAAGGAGTTAACTGATGCGTTGTTTTCAAATCACTCTATTGGTCCGCGATTACTGCTCATCCCTTTACATTTTCTCCACCGCGTTTCATCGAGTCATACAATCCCGAAAACCGTCAGATCTGAATGCGTTAAAAGACATCACCGAGACAGTCTGAAAAAAATTGCATTTATCTATCAGGATTGTCAAATCTTGAAAGTCTGGGAGCATGGTTTGATCCTGAGCTTTCTTTTGAAAATCACGTAACTACTCTGTGTTCCAAGTTGAACTAAACACTGTTGTTCCTCAATTCTGGCAAACTTTTACCATTGGGGAAAAGCTGAAGCCTCTTTTCCTAACAATGGTGGAAGTAACATGGTAGAAATTATAGTTTGGAGGTCATGTCAACCAGAGATATTGGAAGGTGCAAGTTTTGCTATAATGACACACTGGACTGTGAGGGCACTGGCTTCGTTAACATTTATTTAATCAGGGTTGCTGGAAGGAAATCCGACCTAAATGTGCATTTACGTTGATCAAAAAGATTCAGTTATCCAGATTGCCCTCGAGAAGCTCTGTGTTTCGGCCAGCCCTGGGCTACTTAGGAGTTTGAAAAACTCAGCAAATTCTATGTTCTAAAACATCATAGTCCGACCTTCTATACGCAGTCAGCTAAAATTATGAGAAATACGAACAACTGCAGTGGGTAAATGTCAAGCAAAGCAACTTATATTGATAACAGAAACATAAGATTTACTCTCAAATGAACAAGTGTGTAATCTTTAGTTTCCTGTGAAAAGATTTGCAATTTTTATTAGTCATCTTTGATAGCATCAAATTAATTAGTTTATATGTATGATTCATAGCGCAGAATTCGATTTAACATATGGATTGAACTCGTTTCATGTTATATATCAGATACAAACTTGTAACTAATTTATCATGTTATCTTCCAACAGCTAACCGCTTTATGAAACTCTGCCAGTCGACGTTATGAAATTATAATGATTTGTAGCCGGCGTTATTTTTTTGTGCAGTGTTTGATTGCAAGAGGTTATGTTCTTTACAATCAGGGCAATTCCTTCCTGATGTTAGCGTTCTGATGTGAAAATGTGTTTCAGTGTGATTGTATGTACCTACATATGTATTAATTAATATTCCACACTATACATTCAATCTCATTGCAGGGATGATACGTGGGATTAGTCCTTATTGTGGCAAGTTGTTGATTAAAGGAGTACAGCTTGGGGGTACATGGCCTGGCAAGGGGGACAGAAGGCAGTCTAATTGGTGGTTTTGAGAATAGTACAGTTAGTGTAATGATGACATAGGGAATAGTATACAAATATTGTTTTCATCCCAACAATAAAAAGTGTTAATTGACAAGCGTGTACGGCATTTATTTACTTTAAATGTGTTGTTTGACATAAATGAATTTATACATAATCATGATACATGTTAAATAAATATCAATATTTCCACGCATTATTGAATAAAATCTCTCATACATTGCCACTCATAATACCTGTATGATGCAGTGTATTAGACACCGCTAACAATGCTGATTGAAACAACGAAGCGATGTTTATGTATTACCAAAAAAAATTGTCACCAATTTGTCAAAGCAGAACGGGTGGGTTGACGTAACGCGGATACTTCTTAAAAATATTTTTTGAAGAAAATCAGCTAGATTTTGGTCCATCTGCTCTCAATCTGTTGGCCACAAATTCTTTTCATAACAATATACAAACTATCAAGTTTGTTTGAGTGCATCCATCGCTAAATACTCGGGTCAGATTATGTTTATCTCGACGTTCGAAGACTGAAACTTAGATTCACGGAACATCTTGAAACAGTGTAATTCTATTTCCTCGCAGGCCCTCGGCCGGCTCACTTCCCAGTCAAACAGACTCTTAAAACTGTGTCAGTTTGACTGGGAAGTCAAACAGACCCATTGAATGGAAATCGTTGGGATAGAAACCTTAAAGTCGGATCCTGGGCGAAAAACAACTCGTTCGAATTGCCGTCGTCAGCGGTTTTTAAAACATGGCAAATTTGTAGATGAAATGGGAGTCACATCGCTAACAGCAGATGGTGGCATCAGAAGAAACTGTCGCGACAACGACGGATGATAACTGTATTATGTGTAAACTATTATATTGAACTAATTGGTTCTTATTAACAGCTTTTTCTTTCATTTTCACCGTCCTGGTTTCAATTTTAACATCTAGCAACTTCAAAGATGAAACAAGCTGTTCAAAGTCGGAGTGATGAACGATCAAATTAACATGATACTGTTTAACTCCATTTCTTTGATTATCTCGAGGGCAGATACTAAATTGTTTAATAATGAACGCGTACCATGATTTGTTGGTATTCAAACTGGCCAGCATATAACCAGTAACCCAACCCAGATATATTGTAATCAACAATAATAATTTAAATAAGCTGCCGATAAGAACTTCTGAATTGTTTTTTCTCAGTGTCAGTGTTCGATACAACTCTGTGTCAAAGCGTCACATTTGAATTAGTTTTCAAGTGTTGAATGCGCTACGTTAAGTGAATGAAAACTTAATCAGTGTTCTTCCCTGTGTAACCATTTAGCCCGAGAAATTATGTAGCATTCGCAGAAATTACGTTGTCTCCGTGCTCCCCTTGCTCGACACCGTCCCCCAACTCGAGCGGGAGGAGGACAGGTAATTGCATTCCATCACTTTATTCAAGTCTTCGCTGCAGGGATACAATTCTATAAAAAGTGCCTATTTTCTTTGCTAGCGTACCTCATGCAGAAGTTTGTAAGATAGTTCCGCCTGTACAGCGAAAGAAGAGGGTGACTCAAGAAGAGCTATATGACCGGATAAAGATGGACAAATTGGTCCCTGACATGGTTATTTTGATACCACACTTCAAAATGGATTACGATGACAAATAAATTTAGAAAAATATCTTATGGTGTAGAGATCGGGAAAACGAAACTAAAATTAAATGAGCTGACAAGTTTACACGGACTTCTCAGGATTGCAGGCGGCAACGGTTCTTTTATCACATTACGGAAAAGCTGGTTCAGTCCCGTTAACATTCTTAGCTATGAAGATATTGGGCTAATTAGTGACGATTCAGAGTGAACAATTTTGACGGTGCAATAATTTAGCAGCAGCATCATATATAATTTACGTTCCTCAAGGCAAGGGATAAAGTTTTGTATGTGAATAGAACGGTTGTAATATTTTATTGGAAACTAAGTAATATTATATCATACTTCATGAATTGAGCGATATGTCGACTCCATCCTCCTACTCCACAAGTTGGGAAATAACACCAATGTGCTGGGAAGGAATATTCTACTCAAAACTGTAAGAAAAATGCAAGATTGTACAAGAAACTGCAATTTTACGTAGAAAATGGTAGAAAATACATAAACAATAGAGAAATTACAAAAAACAATCACGAAAATGTTTAAAAATGTTAGAAAATGTACGAAAAATATGAAGTGGTGGGGAAATGCAAGAAATGAATGGACATGTTTAAAAAAAGGAAAGGGAAGTTTGAAAATGAATGAAAACGTAAAAACTTGTCACAACCAATTTAAATGTATTATTTTTTTGTTTGTTTTTCTCATAAATTCACCGGTTCTCTTATATTTTCTGAAATTCTCTCGCATTTTCATCCATTTCTCCTCATAATTTTTGCATTTTCATTGCATTTTCTAGCATTTTACTACTTTCATCCATTTTCTTGCATTTTGTTTCTCAATTATTCTGTGTAATTTCATTCAGTTCCATTAGTTCTCCTGTTTTTGTCAGATTTCCCCTGCACATTACTGTGTGCCCGTATCTTCTCACATTTTCTTGAATTATCTTGCAATTTCTTTCATTATTCTATTCATTTTCTTCCTTTCCCTTGTTTTCCTGCATAAATTATATCGAATTTTTATGATATCATCTTGCCAATCCTCGAATTCTCACAGTTTACTGTATTTACTATGACTTCATTTATCTTACATTCATTTCTTCCATTTACTTATATTGTCCTACAATTTCCTTCATGAATGCAGGAAATGACAAAAAATCCAAGTCAAAGTTGGAAAGGCAACAAAAAAACGAAAGCAAATGTAAGTAAATCATAATCAAAGTGAATTCGAGGAAATGAAAGAGAGTGCAACAACCGGTGAGAAATTGTTCGCACATGTACATAAATGTAATAATAAGAAAAAATGTTTTAAATGTAAGAAGATTTGTGATGAATTGTAGGTTTATCTATGAAAATGTAACAAGTTAAAATAGAGAATAAGATCTGTATGAAACTGTATGAAAGCGTCTGAAACAGACAGTCAACATAACGACAAGTCACAGCAAAAAAATATGTTCATATACACTCATTTTTATGCAAAATCTCATCCAAAAAGTGGTTGGATATAGATAAAAATAAATGTGTGGGATAAAAATTTAAGAAATTGCACGAAATGTCCGATAATCCAAAATCCAAGTATGAAATGGCTGCACAAAACTCAAGAAAATGCGTTTAAATGGAAGAAAATGCAGGCACATGCAAGCAAATACTTAAAATTCATGGGAAAGGAAGTTTATGCAGAGCATTGTCACGAACAAGAAGATAGGACATAATCCGTAATAAATAGCTTTTGCTTCGAAGAAAATGGTCGAAAATGTTAGAAAATATTGTATGTTGTTGGAAAAAGAAAAGAAATGAAAGAAAATGGAAGAACATATGCTAGAGATTGCAAGAAAAGGCAAGAAAATGAAACAAATCGTAAGAAATGAAATAAAATAGGCAAAAATCAGGAATATGTATGGAAGTGTAGAAATTTATAAAGCAGGGTTTGAAAATGTATGAAATGTTTGAAGGTAGGAATTAGAAAGATCACTCAAGACACTACAAGACGTGAAGAAAATGCGGGAAAATTTATGGTCATAGTAGACGAGGGGAGAAAAAGCATGTAGGTAAAAGACAATGCCAGAAAAAAGTTAGAATTTGCAAGAAAAGATAAGGAAATGCAAAATAAATGTAAATATTCAAGTGAGTGCAAGATTTTGCTCCTAGAAAAAATGCCATGAAAGCCTGCTCATGCAAATAATTTCACAAATGCAGGCAAAAAAAAATATTGGAAACAGCGAAAATGTAGGAAAATGTACGAAAATGTGAGAAAATGTAGGACAATTTAAAAAATATTTATGAAAGTGCGGGAAAACGTTACTATGTAAGCAGCAAGATATTCAACGATAATGTAAGAAAATTCAAGAAATGTACAAGAAAGTTTACAAAAAAATCATGAACCAACTTGAAATGTTAGAAAATGCAAGATAAAAGTTAGAAGAAAAGAGAAAAATGCTAGCAAATCTTATTTTTTTAACAATATTAAATAAAATGCAATATAAACTCAATTTTTGAAGGGAAATGTTCGAAAAAGCAAAAAAAAAACTTTTGAAATGTACTGATTTGAAACAAAATGTGATAGAATCTATGAAAATAAATTAAGTGGTCTGAACTCATATGAAAACATAAGCCTCAATATTCCCGCCCGCTGGAAGACATTTCCAAAATTAATCATCGAATTCAAATTATACGTTTGTAAGTTATAATTATAGAAACATTTTTTAGCCGATTCAATTAATTATCAATTAACATATAATAAATTATACGTAAATCCATCATCTCCACGACAGTTCCAGGTCACTTTGTCGTTTTGATAAGGGCATCATCACACATTCTAGTCAGAGCGGGCGGTGCGTGTTAGTTGGAAATCAGAGAACTGATTAATATATAGACTACAAGTTATGATGTTAGAGCTCGATCGTGTTTATAAATATTTTTAGTCTCCTCTCCGCGGTGTGTTTGCCGAATCAATTTCAAAACATGTTTCGGGATTGTCTAACGTATTGTTAAACATGTTTTTACAAAACATCGTCCATTAATATAATTTCATCCGTCTTTATAGTTGTTTCATGTCCTGTTGTAATATGTAAGTGTGGCAAAGAGTGAGCATCAGCGTAAATCTGAAAGTTAGAATGTGCATAATTATGATGGCAATGGATTGAAATTGCATTTAATGCATGCCTTCATTTAGAGTTGTAGAAAAAGTTTGAACGTGCAAGTGCAAACTGAATGAATGGTATGTTTAGATACAGAAACTTGAATTTTACGGGGATGACATGGTAAACCGAACACGAATGTATACGAATTGCGATGTATCAAACATGAATGTGTGATTATCTTTTTTTTCAAGAATTATGAGAATAAAGCGAATGGGCAAATCAGGAATGGGCTTACATAAATGAGATTTGTTGTGATGTGGACGGACAAAATCAATAATAAATTACTAATTATAAGGAGAGTGACGCCGCGGAAAATAATTGACTGAGTAGTTATAGGCTGTACAAAATTTATGAAGGTAGGTTATTCAAATGAAAGACGAGAGATATTATTGTGAATACAATCTTAATGTAATGCAGCGATATGTTGGTTGATGGACAGTGCGATGATCGCGTTGTATAACAGTTGCTTGAGTGTGGAGGTATAGCAACGGAGTTCACAGGACAGAAGAGAGAATTTAGCAAAATGTGAATAAATGAATATTCGAGCGACTCTTAAGAAATGTTCTTTGGAGAAATCTGCTGCGCCGCGTTGGGTTCAGTTGCATTGAATCGCATTGCATGGCGTTGTAATTGTTTTCAGTGTATTGTAGTTCAATGAACTGCACCGCAAAACAATGCTCTGTAATGCATTAAATGTCATTGTAATTGTTAAGTAATAAATATACTAGCTCATATAACTCCGACAATGGGTTTCTCACAGTGCGAGAACCCACGGGGGCGCCGTGCACTTGACCATTCTCATGCATCGATAAAGTTGTTTCAGTCAACCCCTGGCCAATATCGCATTGCATCAGTCAGACAGTCGTAAGAGTTACACGATATACTAGAATTATTCGTTAAGTTAATAATACGATGAAAATAAGCATGGAAGATTTCAACGAATATACGGAAAATTCTGTAGATGCTCTTCGTCTCGATGAAAGGTGCTCTTGAAAGGAAGGAAAGAACTTATACGCAATTCTTATGAAAGGTGCTCTTGAAAGGAAGGAAAGAACTTATACGCAATTCTTATGAAAGGTGCTCGATGAAAGGAAATAACTTATACGCAATTCTTATGAAAGGTGCTCGATGAAAGGAAAGAACTTATACGCAATTTTTATGAAAGGTGCTCGATGAAAGGAAAGAACTTATACACAATTTTTATCTCCTCAGTTTAGCATTGGATAGCTTACTTCCAGAAAATTTGGCGGAATTGATAGTCTTCCTCTCAATATTGAAAAATGTGGAAGGGAAATGCGAGTTTGTACAAATTTTCCTGATCTTCAGTTTACGCAGTCAATGCAATCGCGTAAGCCAGGGTGTCATCAACAGTAGGCACGAAAGTGCTGGGCACCAACATCACTCGGCCATATGGCTGCATTGCAGACATCGTCACAAGCGCTGCAATTGAAAATTACCAAGATATCTTCTGAAATCTCACTGAGCCACTGCTGATAAGTGCAATAATTGCAGAATTATGTATAGCCCTAAATGCTGAATGTGATCATTAAATATAAAAGAATGTACATGATGATATCGTAGTGAAGCTCATAGGGCTGTAAGGTTTAGCTTTTTATTGTTCGTCATCGCGCAGCAAATTGTGGTCGGAATTCCACTATAAGAATTTGACAGATCTTCCTTCATTATAGACTCATTCGAATTCAAAATACAATAAGCAGTTGATGAAGAAGCCAGTCAGTTCACAAACGTCATATAGTGATTAGCTATCAATTATTTCACCTGATCTGACAAGTTTGTATTGTTTAGTGTTTTCGAAAGTGTTTGTCAATGCAGCCAACAGGCTATCAGCAGTAAATCGCAGATTTCTGCATTCCGAAAGTGCAACGATTTTTTTTGGTGGTAACACATTGATGTATTTGTTCTCATTGAACGGAAATTACAGATCAGTTATTATATTATGAGATGATGTTGTAGAATCAGTTTTTCATGCTCATCTACATTGTTAAGCAGTTTGAGTTTGATCTACAATGCAAATCTACTGACACTATGTGTGCAAGATCTGAATTTTAATCCTCTAATTTTCTTCAGCGTATCGATAAATTGCGACCGTGTGTAGTACTCCATTTCTCAATATTGAGCACTCAACAGGACATTTAATCCAATTCAGAAGACAAAATTATGACTTGCACGATTATTTTAATTTACAAGGCTTGCTAATGTATTTATCGCAGTGCAGTGACGTTAGTCGTCCAGAACGGTAACACTAAGGCATCTCAAAATAAACGAATTAATTACTCAAGCTTTCATAAGCGAATGGCAAATGGTTTGCATTTTATTGGGAGAATCCATGGCATAACATTGAAATAAAATCGAAAAGTTTCACGTCTGAAAAAAAAAAGAATTTGTATTCGCATCCACGGCTCACAAATAAATATACAAGATCAGGATTCAAATTTTGATTGTAATCCGAGGCTATTACTCCCCCAAGCCCTTCCGTAAAATTCGGATCGCTAGCGAGGTAGCTCATCCACATTTGTTTCGACGAAAATTGTCGATAAGGTAATTTGCATTGTTATGTACAGATACACTTGAATTAAATTGTGTCAAATTGTGTTCCAGCTAAGCTTCCTAGCACTTCAGTGAAGTCATCGTAACCTTTTTCAGATATAAACATTATCACAACATCCGCCATGCATACTGTATATGGCAGGCAGTTTCAAGACAAACGATTCTCTTGAATGCAATCGACACACGTGAATGCACCTGAGTGCGTGCATGTTAATGAAAATTAAATTGAAAGTCGACACGCCAAGTTACTTTTTGCTTCAGTTTTATTTATGTTCGTTAATTACATCCATTGAATGGAATTGACGTCTTCAACATTCGATAGAGTGCATGGATTGGAACAGAAGTTAAGAATGCCAGCCCAACACATGACCTCTCCTACTAGCTTCACACAATCTTCATATTGAAGGGAAGCGACACTCCAGGACCTTTAATTTTGAGGATAAGGATGTGGCGTAATCCTATGCCACTTTTGTCCAAATGAAGCTGGTCTCAATGAGCCTTGATCACGAATCTTTCAGCAGGAGTGATGAAAACTGCCCCTAGATGTTGGGTCAAAAAAGAATAATTTACCACTCGAATGTTCGGGTACATAGAACCGTTTTTTGGAATACTGAAATTAAATGTATGGGTCCCTTGAAATCGTTTTATCTTTGAACAACGATTCCCTCCTGGTTTAGTAACCGGTTTAAAATTTGCTGAAATTCAGAGAAGCTGCTTCCGCTGTGTACATATGGAATGATTCCCAGTTAACCCTTAATTGAACCATCAGCAAGCTTGATTTCGGAAATTATAACTGTACACCTATTAAGTCCGAACCTTGATTCGAATTTACTTCATTCTGCATTTTTTGAATTTTCAATCTAATATTCTTCGTTAATAATGTATCATACGTACCACTTGGTATGATCCAATTATTTTACCTTTGTTTTACAAATGTGTTCTCTTTTTATGTAATGCCGGATTATTTTTATCTTATTTGTCGTCTTTGAGGCCACTGCCAAGCCGTTGAAAGCGGCCTAGCGAGCAAACACTTGAAAAAATAAGCGGCATTTATCGTAATAAATTAAATGACAATGGCGGCATGAGGGGTTGTCTGTCGTAAGCGTGATAAAATACTTTTCCCTAGTTTCTAATTGTTTAAACTTATATGCAGTGGACCTTTGTTAGTGAGAGGAAGAAAATCTAGTTTTTATTGAGATAAACAGTCGGTGTTTTTTTTCACATCAATATACTGCCACGAAACTAATAAAATAAACCAATAGTGGTCAGAGCTTTCTATCATCAAACGGGCTAAAATGATGTCAATAGCTCAGCATGAATCAATGCAAAGTAATATTGCTGCCTGTTCGGGAGCGCAGGTGAATGTGTATCGCGCTGTTGCTGATACCATCAGAGTTTTGTTCCCGTCAAAGTTTGATACTTATCAGAGTTTGATACCTATCAGAGTTTGAAAATTATCAGAGTTTGAAAATTATCAGAGTTTGATACCCATCAGAGTATGTTACCCATCAGAGTTCGATACTCATCAGATTTTGATACCCATCGGAGTTTGATACCCATCAGAGTTCGATACTCATCTGAGTTCAATACCCATCAGAGTTTGATGCCCATCAAAGTTCAATATTCATCTGAGTTCGATACTATCTGGATTTCATTCCCTTACAGTTTGATTCCAATTAGAATTAAAAATGCATTTATAAGCTGATTGTACCGGAAACTTTAATTCTAGAGTACGGCTGGAATAGACTCTTCAACCTATCCCATGCCGGCTACTACTACTACTTTTACTATAATTTTTAATTATCCAAACAATTATTTTTAATTATTCAAACTGGAGTTCGATTTTGTGGGACATCTTCGAATGTCTAAGCCTTCAATTTATTTAATGAGACGGTTTCAGCGTCCTGGATATAGAGTGCATATATACGAAAGCTACCGATTTGAATGAACAGAACATTACGTATTTGGTTCCAGGCCGTCATTGACATTCCACAAGTAGTTCATTATAAAAATATTTTAAACCCACTAAGTGACAATTTCTATTTACTTCATAAACATTTGTAAAGTCAAGCAGCTCCCACAATACCCATATAAGTCACTCATGGTGCTTAAAATCGTAAATAAAACTAATACTCGTTCATATCTCTGCAATGTGTTATTATATGTTGCATTCCCTTGAGCTATTCATCAGTTCAAAAATCATCTATATGATCGTTCAAACAAAATGTCAAAAATTGTTAGGACGTGGAGGTGGAGGTTGTGTTGACGAGATCGCGCTCACCCTGATACGCCGCGGGGTAAGCGTTCCAGTGAAACTTTTACTATAATGCTCATCATTCTTATTTCCTTTGCAAGATCTTATCGATACACTATACTACAGGCATGAGAGATGCATGCTACATATGAACACTTAAGTTGAGTTACCTAGTCAAAACAGTTAATCAGCAACTGGTCAATGAAAATTCGTGATTTAAAAAGACCTACAAAAGCGGCAACGCGGTACTCCATCGAGACGTCTCGTGGCGTGCATAATAGGGTTAAACAACTTTTCTTTAGTCGACTTTCCTAACAACGTTCTGTTATAATTTTGGTAATACTTTATTCGCAAATATTCACAGTTTACTGAACCTTGAATATCAAACAAACCTTTCCGTCCTACCGTGCTCGACGTTAACGAGCTATTGCGCCGGTGCTGAAGTGGCCTTGCAAACATCTTTGCTGTCAGTCGTTAATGAAGCACTTATGTCCAGAAACTCTCCAGAGGCAGGAGGAGTGGGGTGGGAGCGATGACGTCATTTGTTGCGGGTCCATGAGCAGCAAAGGTTAGCGCACTATTAAAATACGATTTGAACAATAATTCTCTGCTATCATGCAGACGAGGATCACTGCAGGATTACAGAAAGTGTTTGGAGACACGTTGATGCTTCACATGCGCAATCGTGTGCCCTGTACCTACGAGAGCTCACAACACTACGAACTTCGCTCCTCTAGGCTTTGAAAATTGAAAATTTGCTGGAGTAAACGTTTAACGGTAATCGACGTTTCCCGGCTCCGAAGATACCTACCGACAACAAAGTTGAATCAGCGAGCTATATAGCCACCATGCCTCAAACCTGGCAGCAGAGCGCGAGAGGGCAATGAATGAAATAGGGATTAGCTTTTTGATGATTTCTGGCTGAAAATAAATCACCGGACAGTTTCACTGCCAAGCTATGGGTCTAGGAGTAACAAAGCATTAAAAAATTGTCTTTGTATCACTTCGATATCAATCAACCTCCCATCAGGAGAGACAACTATTTGGTGAAAAAGGAACACAGTGTTTGTAAGCGGGAATGAATTCGTGCTCGAAACGTTATAACAGAGGAAACATTAATAAAATATTCTACGATGTTCGCAGTCTGCAAAATTTTCTCAATTTATCTGAGGCCTGATATGTACATCTGAAAGCGCACATTCGTCCACATCTAACACCAGCGATTCCTCTGACATTATTAGAAATTAAATGAATCAATCATCATGTAAATATGCATATAATTTTAAAAAAACAGCTAAAATTAGAGTAGTTTGGGTTTCGGTACGAAATGACGGCAGCACTAATATTAAATTTCAAAGGCCTCGTGCTAACCGATTCAGAGTTCAGAAAGATTCCTATGAAATCGTTGCTTTCATAAGTATTTGCGTGTAGTCTCGCTATATTCAAGAGCTTGATTGGTGCATCTTGTTAAAATGAAGTTACGAAACACAATTCTCTACTGGTAACAGTTTGACAGTTCATAGTGAAATTTGTTCCAATACATTTTGACATAATCGAAGAACATGTGCAAGGTCATATGGAAGATTCGTCCATAATAATACCTGTGAGTGTTCCAAAACAACGTGAATTACTCGTTTGGAAATATTTTTTTGTTTCTTGTAGCAAGATGTGATATCAAAGGGCAAATTAAGTTGTAATTTTTTTCGTAAATACTCATAACAGAGCATCGTTTTTATCAACACAATGTTCGTTAACGGAGACGTTCGTTGAGCAAAGTGAGCAAAATGCTGTTGGCTTACTGTACAATTATTCTCGGGGCAGGACTTTCAAAATGTCATTGATACGACCACACATCCCCACCAGTCTTATCATACTGATAAATTGTATAATTTAGTTGATAATCTGCCACTGCTTGACCGACACACATTGCAAGGTAATACACATTGCTTCTCCTGTCTGATCCACACATGATTTTCCCTCTCTTATTCCTCTCTTTATTGTACTCACTCAGCTTCAGTGCACTTCAAAGGCTTTACCCCGACCGATAATGGATTACTTTGCATTCTCCATGACTCATGGGGTCCTTAGAGTCAAATCAGCCACCATAGTATTGCTCAGGGTTGAATATCCTGGAGTTGACCCGCCCCATCCATCAGGGTCGAAGGCACACGTCACATGAATAATGTTGGTACACAAGGCATACATTTGAGCTATTCGTTTGCTCTGTCCCAGTAGCAGAGGAGGGCTGGAGGATGGAAAACATGTCACTTTATACAGAAAAAAAAATAGGAAAAGGTAACATTTTTATTGGCTTCAATGCAAATTTAATTTAAATCATGAACCTCGTATTTATATTGAAATGTTAACAGTTAAAAAATTAGGACGGTAAAAATTGTTCATATTGATTTAGTTACTCAAAAGGATAAGACTATATAGGAGGTATGGAAATTCTGAAATAGTTGGACGGAATAACATTAAACCAAATCCATAGGGGCTTCACTTGATTTTAAAATGTCCATATCAAAGCCGCAAAATTTGTCAATTAAATTTTTCTGGGGAATTCATTCGCACATTAATTAATATAATTCGGGTCCAAAAAATTATATTGCGCCATAACATATGGGCGTCAAAAAGAAATTAAATCCTGACAGCAGTAGGTGCCGACATGAATAGGTAAACCCATATAATATTGTCTAATTTATACATAAACCCGTCACTATGGAAAAATATTACCATGATTTGTTGATAAGAAATCAATTCAAACCCATTATTTTGGTATGAATAAATTCATCATTATGATTCGGTCTGAGTTATTGTCATGCAATCTGGTGCCAAGAATTTGTAATATGGTAACGACGAAAAATATCGTCCCTTACCTACGATGGAAGTATTTAAAACCTCAACATGTTGGGCCTCCTGTATTAAAAACTCTCCCGGTACTGCGCCTGCTGCCCTCGGAAGTGAATTCCCATCGAGGGACTCCTTGAGTGCTGTTGTTTCTCTATCTCTGCTGCTACCAACGAGCGAATAAGTGTGGAGCGGATACACGAAGACGAATAGTCGAAAAGATTGAAACTTATTTACTGAGAAAACGGTCCGTCCAATAAGTGCAGTTCAATTTTTCTGGCCAAGGGTAATCTTCATCTTGGAAATCATTCGAGATTACATCATATATAATCCTCTCGGTAAGTGACGTCATTCAAGCATTGGGCTGATGTCCTTTGTAGGTGGTGGTGATCAGTTTTGCGACACGCAAAACGTTGATTCTGGGGAGGTGTTGGTTCTTTGTTGGCATGAGTCTGTCTGGTGTGTACATACTCGTACCTAGCGTGCCAGCAGACCATATGATGGATAATAATATCGTCCAATTGCTGACTTTAGCAGTCAACTTGGCCACAGATTAGCCATCGTAACTTGGTTATGTTTTCTTTTCATAATATGTGGTGCATGGTCACATGAAGTTATTTATCTCTTTTGTTCCGCACTTTGTCCATTATCAACAGCTAAAATCACTGCAAAAGGCTTATTAGTGTTAAACATGTTCCAATATTGAAGTTGGAGAAATTGAGGAAGCGGACATTAGGAAACACTGGCAAATATTCTAACGGTTGACTCTATAGAGGGGATGCAAGGTGACGGCCTGGCATTCTTTTGCGAGTTCAATTTTCAAATGAACAGAGACCCATGGATGTTAAGATCAATGATATTAGTTGTGCTACCTAAAACAGGTAGGAGAGCATCACGTACATGCACATCACACCTTTCTTGGTGATAGTGGATAGAGGAAACTTTTCCCAACATTATTCGCCCACATAATCTGAGCCCACATATTCGAAGGCACACTGTGCACCTATAAATTTGTAATCGATTGATGAACTCGTGCAGTCCAGAAATGATCCTTGAACCTAACAATCCATAATTTTTAAAACAATGCACACGAAAAAAAAAAATAAGAGTAGGAATTCGGTTCTTATTTAATTATTTTCTGATTTACTGCCGAAACAAGGTAATTAAAAGTAACTTCGGTTTAGCAACGATGGTCAAAACAGGGGATGGAGATAATTTGTTGGTCCATATGTATCGAGCAATGTCTCAAAGGAACATAAATTCGTCATGAAGTGACCGATGGCCTAAATAAATATTGTGAGCGTGAACAGGTGATGTCCTTACTCCTGTAAGATTGAAAATATTCGCCATAGACTAGGTAACTAGTCCCTCTTCCATATAATATTCTCCTTCGAAATACTAAACTCTCAAGTCTATTGTCATGACTAACGAGTTTACAATCGAAAAATGATATGCATTCCCTTGCAACTGTAGAGTTCGGGTGTTGAATGTTTAGAAATTTCAGCAATCGATGAACATGTGACTTATAACAAAAGAAAAGGAAAAAGTCATCTATGCTACGGTGCCGCTGTATTGATGACCCTTTCCTCGCAATATGTCGGAGTGATAGTAGACAAATCACGTGATCAGCAATATACGGTTCTATTTCGTATGCCTCAACACCACTGTGCCGATAATCACTGTTAGATCAAAATCAGCACCTCTATGCAAGGCTTTTAAAAATGCGTGTCATGCACCGTCAGCCACCTGGACAGATCTTTTTTAATATTCTGTGCCGGTGGCTGCAAACTTATCAGAAAATTTGCCATTGTAATGTTGGGAAACACTCACGATTTGTTATATTTAATGTAGAACCTCTCGTGTTCTAACTCAATTGTTTATTAAAATGTGGACTTCAGTTGATCAGAAACGATTTTCATTTCCATAACTTGACTGACCAAATATTGAATTTGAATGCGTAGAATTCTACCCTTGCATTTCATATCTTATCTATGACTTATGCTTCCACTAGCCTTAATTATTCGAAAATCCGGTCTAAATTGATGAATTACTCCTCGGAAAAATGTATAAATAATGTTGGAACTCATCACGGGCGTCGACCCTGTCCACCTACTCCCCGACGCACATGAATGCATTTCCGTTTATATAGCGTGAGTGAACTTTCAAAGTAGGAGCGATTCTTATCATTTCAGTTGATGACAGGCGTTCACCCTCTGTCCCTATTGTGCCCGGAGGGTCTTTATAATGTTGGGTAGTTTTTCCTCATCTTGGTAAAACTATCTAAAATCTTTCCCAATGCAAGGATTCTAATTTCAACGTACCCGTGAAAACAACCTCTTCTTATAAAGACAGAGGATCGGTAGATAACATCCAATTCAATCAGCATGTGATAATAAACATTTGTTGCATTGATACGGCTTGTTTGTAAGTTGGAAAAAAATCCAATTGAGCAGGATAGTACAAAAATACTATTTAAAGTTATAACATCATTTATCCTCTTTTCCGATTGATCTGTTTGAGTGCCTACGTGGCAGATGCCTGTATGAGCGATCACTGGAATCAGGATCGAGTCATCTCAGAGCATGCTCAGAACAGAGACTTGGTTCGGTGCATGCTGCGTGTCTTGTTCTAACTCCCGAGGAATCGCGACGATTATTAGCTCCAATCTTTGTCGACCCGTACATTCATGTGATATTTTCCCTTCATCTGAAGCTTTGCGAAATAGTTGGGCAGAAGCGAAAAAAAAAATCCTAAATCATTAGTCGTTTATGTAGAGAAAATAATTGCGTTCCACATTATCAATAATATATTGAATAGTTTATTATCACATTTTGGTATAATTTTCAGTACTTACCAAATGAAATCATGTTTTGCTTCGTAGTGAAACTAGTATTGTTAACGATTTTACTTACCGCACTGTAACTTTTCTTAAAGTGCTCCAATTAGGCCCCCATATCCTATTTCGACCAGTCAATATACCATCAAATCTAAATAACCGCTGATCGGGTCATCTCTCGCGTCATCGCCTCCTCCCTCGCTGCAAAAACCTGATTGAATCGATATCTTCCCTCCCCGAAGAGTAAAGGTGGCTACCTTTCATCTGCTCTTCTCTCGCTTCGGTATCCTGTTTTCATTTCTCATCACAGGGTACATCGGATGCTAAATATTATCAAACTCACATCTTGAAAGCATTGTCTTTCCTAATTGAATGTTGCATGAATTGGATCAATATTGAAGGACCAGATTTTGACTGAACAGGGAGGTTTTTTCTTCAGCAATGGGAACCGTTTTCAAGATGTGTAGATTGGGCTCATGGTATGAGTCCGTCATGAAAATGATATTGTGTATAGAGATCAGCGAAAATAAGTAGAAAATCAATCATACGATACCAATGTCATTTGATGAAATATGTACATACTACTCAGATGAATACGAGAGATTGGTTTATAAGTTAAACGGAAACAGAGAATTTATTATTTCAAGAAATATAATGGATACACATATGTTAAACTTTCCTTATCAGTTGGTAAAATATTCATAAATATATGCCCTACATTTTGCTTGATCATTGTCAATCACATGCTAGAAATATTGTTTTTGTAAATTTAGTTTTTTGTGTGAGTTTAGTTAATTCAGCATCAGGGTTTGAATGTTGTTACAAGATTCAAAACGATATAACCCGTCCTTTTATAATAGGTCTAAGTAATTCGTTACCACCGTTATTTCATTTTCCTTTGCCTGTGCTTGTGTATCTCGTCACTTTGCCTTAAAAAAGATTTACGTCCATATCCATTCAAACACTCCTTCCGCCCCACAAAAAGAAGAGTATCGTGGCAGAAGAACAACCATGAATGTGCGTGCACTTCACACTCCATGTTCGTCTTTTGGCCGTGGGAAGATCAGCAGGTGTTGGCTTATTATCTGTCACCCAGCCAGGTTTTGTAAATGCTCGTTCCTCGGTGAAAATAAGAAACTCAGCAGGGAGTTTCAACTGTATATGTGCCAACTGAAGTTGATAATGTGAACAAATGGAAATTGTTCGTTAGTTCACTGTAGAACTAAAATATAATGAACTGATGCAATAAAATAAATGGGTATTAACTGCAATGCACCGGTAGCTCCAGTGTGGATCCTAACCATCATCGCTCGTAAGGTCCAATCTCAGCATTGTGGTATTGTTCCTGCGTAGACGACCTTCAGAAATGTTCAGTGTGATCTCGTTGAACTTGCCTTGTTATATGGAAACATAATAGTTAGTGATACTAGATCATAAAACCAAACCAATCTGTTGCTTACAGATGTTGAGTCTACATAAGATTACCGCTGAGTCACACTTACCGCACGATCGCCAGCCAAAGTTCGTCGACTTTGATAAATTCAATGTCTGAAATTACTAGATTTTATCCGACGTTATTATTTCGGTGTGCTGTTCGAAAAAAAAACTGATTCAATGACGCGTTTGAGAAAGAGCAGTTTACTTCCCTATTTTTACATATCTTATGTCGAAAGCGCGACATTTGTTTTTGATCTTCACGAGGACTAAAAACATTTACTCCCACTGCACTTTTTCTCATTACAAGGCTAAAGAACTTCTCGCCGTAACACTTTTCTCAGAAACAATATCCAGATTATTAAAGAATTATGATGTTCGTTGATAAATATCTAATACAAAATACATGTTAAAAGAAGTTGTTACTTTAGACAAAAGGGCAGTTCAATGAACAACTATTGACGCAAATACGGTTCACCTATTCAAATTATCTACTTGAAAAGTTTATGTAAATGTATATTTTACTTTCCGGGCATTTAAATTATATTTTGTATCCGAAATATAAATTCTGTTGTGCCAGAAAGAACGGCTCCCCCAAGCATTCTCTCTTTCTCTGATAACAAAAGCAGTCGATCAAAATGTACGCGGGACCAACACTTCCTGCTAAGAGGTAATTCTGGTAGATGAGTCTAACAGTTGGGCAGTTCTCTTGTACATGGAAAAGAAACTCGTCATCGCCAGGTTACAAATATAATTCTAAGGAGCAATGTTTTTTTTTTGTAGCGGTATCACTAGGTTGAGATAAAAATAATTAGCCTAATAATGAAATAGGTGGTAAAGTTGATTGTTAGAATTAAATCCATATCCTGAAGCAGCAGCCTCGCAAACAATATCTGCTGCTAAGCATATCTACAGTATCTATAGTCAACTACTTTAAGTGTATATGTTGATGAAAACAAAGCATACTTCGTGATATCGAACTATTTGAGATCGCTGCAATTTGGCTTTTCATCGCCGTAACTAAAACTTTTTGTCCTTCACATATTGACGGATTTCTTTTCGCATAATTTACGTTAGTATTAGCCAAACTCCACAACAGTACATTGAGCTGAATTTTCGAACAAAACAAGAATGAGAAATCACAGCCTTAGGTTATGCTATATTTTCTGTAAACAATTAACGTTTGTATCTTACGTCGTGCACGCTAGTCGGAAAAAATCTGCACAGCGTGTGATGAAATGTATAATGAAATGTGTATTATAGTGAAGTTGCCTTTATCACGAAGGGTGCTACTCATGGATGCAATCCAGGAAAAACAAGGGACATGTAGAAATGACCAGATTTAGTCATTTATATCCAGAATTACTTGTTATGACGTTGCCTAAAAAATTTTTTATTCATTTGACAGTTAAGATTATTGTCATTAGACTGAATTTTGAAATTAGTTGCTACATGAATTCACGATGCTGAAACCCCGGATGTGATTAATATTCTTTTTTCGATATGTATCTTATTTTTCTACCATATCAAACCAAATATTATAATCAACAGATTCGAATCAGTGAGAAATCAAGCTGATCTACCAAATCTACATAAAAAAAATCTTGGTTCAAGAAAAAAATACGTCTCAAACCTATGAACTCGCATCTGGCCTATTTATTTCTCACTTCAGCAAAGCCGATCCCAGACTGCTATATGGTTCGGTCAATATTTCCCTGTGAACACTTCATTTTCGCCTACTGCAGAAAGTCAGAGCTCAATCATACTCCTCATCACCAATCAATTGAGCTTGCCGTCCCTAAACACCTTTTTCGCACAGTCCCCCAATATCCCCATCGCAATTAAATTGACTCACAAAGGGTAAAGCACGTTTTCACGAGCTTGTTCAGTAACTTTGCTGTCGTTGCTGCATCTAACAGTTGTGACTTTGTGATAGAGAAGATGCAAAGTATTACATCGACATGCTCAGTTTGAATACAGTATAAATAAAAAATGAAAATATTTGTTTCTCTGATTTACATATGCACGCACAAAAAAAACGTTGCAAACTGGTGTGGTTCGGTCAAGCGTAAGAAGCCCTTGTATTTTCCTTCATTGCAGTCACAAATGATATAAGCGGTTCATAGGTGGCATGTATCCTCAATAGTGAACCATGCATCATATTAGGCCACTGAGTATGCCACATAAGAGCACAACATACTTTTTGCAGTTAATAAGAGAAAAACTACGTTAGTGAAGTCGTACTTTTTTACCGTTCTGACATTGTGATCTATTTTAGAAAGATCAATCCAGACTAACTATTGTTAATGAACAAAGATTGCATTGGTGTAGGCCCAGTTAAATGAGAACGCGGGCCAGAGCCTACGTGCATTGTTGACTGTCGTTGGTTGGGTTTGAATCAACATTCAAATCACAACCAATAACGAGTGGCAGGACAGTTTGCTAGCAAAACAGCAACTTAAAGACCAACCACTTTCGGGTTGCTCTTGCTGCCGTAATGAACTATGCCGCATCTCTGACTTTCCAGTCCGCATTTACCAACGTGTTGTTTTCGCAATGTCGGTACAGCCAAGCAGTGTGTCAACTACAAAATTGTTTCTTCAGGAATGCCATCAAATAGCTGGTTGACCTAACACACTTTTGATCAATGAGAAAGGAGAAGATGTCGACAATGGCGGACTAGGTTACTAATTCATATTACTACTTTATGTAATACAATTAACGGTAATATGAAAAAGGAATAGGAACTTGTAATTCAGCATAGATTTAGTTTCTGGTGAAAATCAAGAGAAACACTCCCCACACGTTACGAACATGCTGGAGAACGGTACAGGTGGACGACAATAAAATACACATAAACACGCAGGCTCTTAAATTCCTTTTACGGATTATCATTAAATTTATGTTTGCTCGCTAGTTGGCAGCACCAGTTGCTGCCTAGTTGGCAGCACCTAGTTGGCAGCACCTTATTCAATGAAGCTCGATGACCTTGCACTCATCTGATACCAAAATACAACTTTCTATTCCATTTTGTATTGTTTTTCCATAATATACATTCAAAATATGATAAATTTATCACTTTTCATCCCCTCCCCCATCTTCCAGGAGGCGCTTTGAATCGAATGAATTCAAACCCTCTGGTTTGTTCGTCCAGAGCTTTTACTGTCTCTGCTTAGGATGAAGCCAAGGGCCTTGTATGTTGATTAATCGTGCAGGGAGAACAGTTAGGGAGCACCCAGACTTGACCAGGAAGTGGGCTTTCCAAGTTAGAGAATCGTTGAGCGAGATCAGAAAACAAGGCATAAAAAGTATGAGCCTACTCGACCAAGTCAACGTGTATGTTGGACTATTTAATGTACTCATGCCTATGACTGAACCAATTTAGGGCAAACAGGTGTCGAGGTGGATGGCTCTCAACAAGAATAAATTGTTGTTTATCAAGTAAAATAAATGGTTTATCTGAACGAATCCCGACATTTCTCGTGCTTATTAGGAGTGTTCTATCGTGATAAGATACTCCGCCTGACGAACTGTAATTTAGTAAGCATGCTTGACCATACAGTCATCAACTGAACTAATCTTTGATAAACATGTTCTTCAGTGATATCTTCAAACAGTCTGGCAGAGTTTTCAGTAAAAAGGTGTCATGGACAGCTGTAGATTGACTGTATTCCAGAATCGGTGTAATATCTCAGCCCGCAGACCATTTGTAATTTGATCGTTGCGAAAATTATATCGGTTGTTCATATTTTGTTTTATTTTTTGCCAATTGTATCATACAAGATAGAGTCCTCAGTTATCACATTACCTCATAAACAGTGTCTGGCGTAAGGGTCGGAAATAGTTGAATGGATATAGTCACTATGGATACATTTTTGGTTGTCGTCAAAAATGAACCCTGAAATTGTTAATTTCTAATTGGTAGATTAGTTGATGATATGATGGTAGTTCCGTAAGATTATATCTGAATCAAATCGGATACCCATCGAATCGGTTGAGAATTGAGTAGGAAATCGCACTAATAAAATCTCTTCATAAAGTTCATTAAATGCTTCAGAATGATTTGTGATAAGTAATTTATCCCTACAACAGTTAGATATGCAAACTAAGGAAATTACGAATGAATTAAATAATTCTCATTATAACCTTATCATTAATGTTCTTTATCATCATTCCAGGTGCCCAGAGAATGCTTTAGCTACATTTCATACCTGCTGAAAAGTATTGTTCTCTAATTGTTTGCTTATCTTTAATTTGGGATAAAATGAGTCCATTGCCTCTACCTGAGCTCCACACTAGAGCAGCTACACAAAAACATGACACTAAACAGCAGTGCATCCCTCTCCGCTAACAATTGTTTTTCCACCGACTTTTAGAAAAGAAAAACGTTAACCGTGACCCACCTGGCCTAGACCGTAACCCACCTTGCCTAGACCGTAACCCACCTGACCTAGACCATAACCTACCTGGTCTATACCGTAATCGACCGGGTATAGACATTACAACCTGATGGGCCAGACCATGGAAGGTTTTAGGCTTGCATGGAAGGTTTTAGGCTTGCAATTAAGACGGAATTTGTTGTGCGGCCATACTGATTTCCGTGATGAGGCGGATGGGAGAAGTGATGCCATGGTTGATTTTTTACAGCTTTCACTGCTACTTAAGGCATCGTGGTGAAATGTCGCTGATGTCTATGTAAGCCCCGTGCAGACGTGAGGGCATTTTCAGTCACATAAATTAATTAACGCATTACATTCCATACTTCCTTGTTTTGAATAATATCGAAATGTACAATTTACTGTACTAGTATAAACTCATA